>JAACJM010000155.1:0-216472 GCA_013368315.1 Tetrapyrgos nigripes
ATTTTCAGTATTGTATACATTTCACTGCTATTAACAATCTACAGTGCCTTGTACATACTTGTACATACATGTATTGAGCGGGAAAAGGGTAGTCTTGTCTTCTAGCTATAGGGCTGTGTAACGCGACTTTTCAGATGAGCTAATCAATGAGTTCCCACGCCTGCCTGGCAGCGTCGTCCGACTTCTTTGCCTTCTTACCTCCATGTTCTCAGCAAACGACTCTTCCTAAAACTGTTTAAGCCGTGCTGTGGACCCTTTTCTATAGTTTTCATGTCAAATCCATATCTCTGGCGTGATACTGATGGCTACAATACGCTTAAATCTATTGTCTCCCGCTGTATACCACAATGGCCCAGCGGTTTGCGTGATTACCAAGCGCAGTACCTCCCTCTACTTCTTGATAAGGGCGATATCCTTCTTGTTACTGCGACAGGGGACGGAAAATCCACATTCTTCATTGTACCTATCCTCGCTCACCTCGAAATTCGCTCACACCCGGACTTATACCTATCTCAATTTACCTGCAATGTCAAGGAGCATCCCGTTGGCATTGTTATAACACCTACAAAAGGTCTAGCAGCTAGTATAGTACGTGGTTATCTCACTTCGAGGTAAATGTAAGGGAAGTACGTCGTCCGGTGACAAGGGAGGTGTTGGAAGTTGATGAGAAGGGAAGCAAGGAGCATATTGCAAGGTATTTGTTGTAATCTGAAGCGATGAACGAGAATGGTTGGGTGTTTCGGTCAAAAGAGAGTTGGAATGTTGTGCCAGCAGGAGCGAAGCAGAAGTGGCCGAACCAGTGCTATTTAGAGATGCCTGAGAGCTCAGAGCGGGATGGCTTGAAGTGCCCGTTGGTATGAAGGAATTGGAAGCATGTAAATGATAGTTTTCGGCATCGGGAGGAGGAGTTGGTATGAGAGGATTGGAGACGGGTGTATCTCGCCAATTTCTGTGTTTTCTCTTGCTAACTGCAGGTTTTTCTTGGGAGTTTGTCGTGTCTTTAGGCATTGAGAGCAATTATACGGACTTTGAAGCAGAATGAATGAGATTTCCAACTAGTATGAAGCAAAGAGTGAGGAAAAGGCGCGACGCGACGTTGTGGAAGCCTTGGGTCTGGCCGTGGGAACTCCGTGATTAGCTCATCTCAAAAGTCGCGGCGCACAGCCATTCACTTTGCGACCAGACTACATATACACACACGAAGTGTAGCTACTGTGTATATCGTCAGTCTGGCTACGCGAGACTAGGAAAAGGGCGGGACAGCGCCTTCCCAACTGGTTACTAAGCCGGAAAGTCATGTGGATCCGCCCCTGGTCCTATCCGACCCATGCCCGATGGTCCCGCACACCCGCACACCTACCTACCCAGCCTCAAGTCCTTATGCCCAGCCAACTTTAAGCAACTGGGGGGGAGCTGCTGATAATGCCTTGTAGTCGGGCGGATCAGCGATCAAATTCTCGCTTGTGTATACCCGGCTATTTGGTAATATCAGGTGATGTCATATCTATGTATTGTATCGCGTTCATGTTGTATCGTATCTCAAATCAATGTATGATACCATCTGGCCAATTTCCAATGCTACGTCCTACTACGCTAGTGTGCTTGAAGTGTAAGTACATGTAAGTTCTAATCCTTGCAAGTCAGTTTTCAGCAAGTTCTCCGGTACATTTCTAATGGGAATAGACTGAACCACCATGTCATAGTATGCCATACATTCCAACTTACTCTCGTTGATGATATACATAGAGATGGATATGAAATTGAATATATGGATGTATCTCTGAGCATTGTTGTGCCTCATATATGCAACTGGTCAAGCAAGCTTGCGCCATAGAATTACATTACTTTAGAAATACTCATTATAGACCTGTATCGTGGTGAATACTTCATGCTCAGAGGCTCGATCAACTTCGCACTGCCGTCGGTTACATGAGAAAATGATGCGTAACATACTCCCGGGGAAATTACATACGTTCCTATAGTAGACAATAGGTATTTTGTCCGAAGAGTGGTGCCATAGGTGTGACAACGCGAAAGAGCATCTCCGACGCGCAGTTCAAGCAAACCACCAACCAGGTTTCTTTTTCTCTCTCTGTTCTTTGACTATTTCTAATTATCTTATATCTAAACAGTGCAGCAAACATCGGATACACACCCAACTCAGCGGCCTACCTCAAAGATCTCCAGACATGGTCATCCATGCCGACACCTCCGAGAACAGCCAGTTCAACCAGAACACGCAGCAGAAGGAGTTCCAGAGCATCGGCAGCTAGACCTACTAATCTCACCTCTGCTACGACCACTTTGCAGTATCATCAACAACCGAGGCGCCGTGATCAACTACGCTGACCCCCGGTTCAGGAGGCAATCTCGACATTGAAGGCGGTGGGGACGACGGTGCAGGGGGAGAAAAAGAAAAAGATAAAGACTACAACTCGGATGATTCAGATTTCGTTGCTAGTGGTGGGGTGAGGACGAGTGTATGGCAGGTGCAAACTAGGGGTAGTAGGGAAGGTATCGTTGGGACGAGGGTGTTTAATGCGGAGACGGGAGTTCTTCAGCAATGGCATAATTGCGAAGGTTTAAGGTTTAATTCAGCTGATCCCTCGACGTTAGCATTGCGCGTTGCCTTTTGGGATTGTGCTTTGGATTTTGTTTTTCTTTGATATAATGTTTCGGTGAGTGTAGGTGTTTTTCACTTTTGCTTTTCCTTCTGCCAGTGGTTTCTTCGTTGCTTCATCCCTGACCTTTGACGTATATATACTAATCTAATGTGTTGCAGTCTCTTATGCATCTTATGGCCCAAGGCTCCAAATTCCCTCTTCGCAAACCTCCAGGATTCCATTAGGACCTTTTCCTTCTCGGCGTAACCACCTTAATCGCTAGTCTCATCGGTGTACCAGCTCCTAACGATCTAATTCCTCAAGCTCCCATCCACATCACTTCACTCGTCGTTCTTGGTCGCCTGCAGAAGGAACATGATGCAGAAGAGGACATGCGACGTCCGAATCCTCGTTCCTTAAATACGAACCCTGATCCAAGTCAGAATGAAAAGTCCCCGAATTACGATCCAATGGCGACACATCCCCAAACTCAAGCGCAGGGTCAAGTCATATCAGAACAACCCATCTCATTCGTCAAACAACGTGTATCCAATCTCCCACAGGGAGCTGACAATACCTTTCTTTTTATTTTCTCATGTTTTCTTCCCCTCCCTTTTTTTCTCTTTGCTTTTGTAGCCTTCTCGACTTTCTACAGGATAAATTCCGAGACATGCACACAACTGCGACTACGACGCGCTCCCAAAACCGGAACAAACGTCGGCCACCACTGACACCTGGACCATCTGCACCACTGAATAAGAGGCGGAAGAGTAATGCCCACAGCACTCTTAACACCCACAATAACGGCACTGGGGTGCGTACCTCGAAAGCTGCTGCTGCTAAAAAGCGGAGTTGAGCATGAGCGACTTGGTTTCTAGGTTCAAGCGGGGAGTTAACTGGGACGTAAGATCCTAGCACAAATTTCCTCTGGAGAGTTGAATCGGTTCAATCTCTAGCACAACAAGGTTTTAAGTTATTCTGTTCTTTATTGTCCTATCTCCTTATCCCGGCATATCCATTCCATCTCCGCTATGCATAGCGAGCATTGTACTTCTATGATCGTCTCGTCTCGTCTCGTCGCTGTATTCTCTTTGGGATAAACATTATTATCGACCGTTTGACTCTGTCACGCTCACACCTTTCCTTTAAATTTTCTGTTCTTCAACACTCAAGTTGTCTCGTTTCGAACTCCGCCGGATTTGTGAATGCCAGACGCCTCATGAAGGATCAACTAGGTGTTAAATTAGACAGCGAACTGGAGAACCTGGGTCACGTCGCAAGCAGGCGGACAGGGTGTGATCCCAGGCAATTGGCCTCACCTAGGATAAGCGAGGGTACCGAGCCAAGAGTCTGCCTAGGGGAGACCAAGCTGGGTCTGATCAACCTACAAACATCAAAAGACAAAAAAGTTCCAACAACGTATAAGTATCACTGAATGGTTGATGGCTCTGCGTCCTCTAGGCTCTTTGAGGGATGATCGACAGCTCCAGTTAGTAACGTGTATTTATTGCCAAAGAATTAGAGGTCTATGGCGTATCATACATCGTTGGTATGTGCAAGTTGATCAGGTAGCAGCAGGTAGATTATGGGTGCAGTAATACTAGGATGTAGTCCGCGAAAGCACAGAAAAAGTCGACAGATTGAACATACTTATGGGTCATATATATACAAGATACTGCTTTCATGAGCAGGGCGCATTTGAAGACTAGGTAACGGCAAATGGTAGTAGAAGATTAGACTGAGGAAAGGAAGCATCAGACACGGACTGAGTAAGGAAACGTACTCTTCATGCAACGTGCCGACGTAGACTAGCGTAGAGATGCTGGTAACGACAGCGAGTAAATCCAGGAGGATATATGATAATGAAGCACCAAAGAGACGGCGAGACAACGATATGACGATATGATACAGTATACACAGCATTTTGGTTGGATAAAATTGAAAAGAGGCATGGTACTATATGAAAAAAGATTATCAGGTCTAGTTGGGATGTAAATCAACATTTAGCGCTCACTTCAGGCAGACTAGTTTTGTGAGATCTTCATTGGTTGTTGGCAGCGGGGGAAACGAATTGGACAGCACGACACTCTCTAACCTTCACTGGGAGCGCGACGAAGAAGTCCTGATAGTTAAAACGATATCAGTCCAGTCCACAAGAAACACATCGTGGGACTCACGAAAATCATGACGTACCAGGGCTGAGGTTCGAGAATATCACGATTCTGCTCATCCTTTCTTGCAAGAAGGGTAATCTGAGGATATTTAGCACTAGCTAATGTGGATGTGGATGGTGGACGCACTGCCTCGGCAAATTTATTGATATCCTCTTGAGAGATTTGGTAAGGCTACAGAATGAAGACGTCAGCCTATAACGCGATCGAAGGTGGTGCCATACACACCTTGCTATTGACATGAGATGTGTAGCGAGTTCGTTTGTAGGGATGACACTTGTGGAGGGGACGGTGCATTTGGGGAGGAGTACGAAGCATAAGGTCTCTGGAAGTTGATGGTGTTGACCGCTTTACAACAGGTCTTGTGCGAAGCAGTCGTCCAACGGCAAAAAAGTAGGTAGAGTCTTGAGATGATTGAGTCAAGGAAGGGCGAGAGTTGGAGAACATGACTAGCGGAAAAGAAGGATGAAGTAGAGAGATGAGGGAGGAAGGGGGGATTGGACGCGGAGAGAGAGAGAGAATGAAAGTGTGAGATTGGCTTGGGTAAGTATGAACAGACAGAACACACCTAAATCTACTTCTCCCTGTTGATCTGTTCGACACTTCCGAATCCTTTCGTACTGCTGCTCAGTGACAACCTCTTTCCAATCTTCTCAGGTTCATTTACGAGTGCCCCAGAACGAACCAACCCATAGCTGAAATACAGCCCGACTTCGCCCAAAATAAAGCTGGGAAGTGCATCTCGCATGCAACGCTAGCATAGGATACGGCAGTGCCTCCCTAAACTCCTGGCTTGTAAACGGCTCGAAAAAGGACAGGTCCTAGGATACACGGACAGACCAGTGAACGATGACCTGGTGCTTCCGTCCTAGCTTGGAAGGTGGTACAGGTCCTGCCGTACAAGGAGTCGCAACCGACCAGGACATTGCCAAGATCGTCGAACTGCAAGTCGACATCTCTAGATCACAGGAATCCTTCTACAGCCTATCGGACGAACAGATCCTACATCAAACTGCCTTCAAAACACTGAATTCCCTGTTTACGTCCTCTATCGTTGTCCAACTCGCCTCTTTTCCCGAGTACTTCGCCCCCAAATCACGTTGGTCACGATATCACGTGGTACGTGACGTGTCACGTCTCAAAATGACTCGAGGATTGAACACATGCGCAGATCCGACCTCATCTTCGACGATGATGGTAAAAAAAAAAGATTGCAGAGTGTTTGAAGAGCCTCCCAATCTGGCGTGGTGTGCATCAAGACCAGCATCGCAAGCTCAAGCTCAAGAATGAAGACAAGAGCAAGCCAGAAGCCATATCCCGACACAGGACCAGGCTGTAGGACGAAGAGCCAGCCTACGATGCCAATGCGACCCCCCTAGTGTGAAATGGCATATTAGAGCATCAGCAACACTGTGCTCCGTCAAGACACCTAGAGGACCTTTACATATGGTCAGAGTCGGTCATTAAGAGCTTGACTGCGACATACCTGTTCAGACGCCGACTTCCCACCAAAAATCGTACGGAAATCGAGTAATTTGATCCACTTGTCCTCGTCTAAGCGACTGCCGCCAACCAGGGTGCATGTGTGCGGGAGAACAACCACAGCGTTGCTATTGGTGCCGAGCTAAACCAAAGATTGCTGGGCGTAAAAACACTGACTGGAGGTACAGCATGGAACTGGTTGGGGAAATGGTGGAATTGTGTTGCCGTGACAAGCTACTAGCTAGATGTCTGGCACTCTGGCGTGTTACGGCGATGAAATCTCCAGGAGACTACAGAGCTGGCTGGATTTGGCTGGACAATTCATGGTTCTCGAGAGCTGGATAATGATTTGGGAGGATTCATGGTTCTGGATTGGGGCAATTTGCTGGATTACTGGGTTTTGACTTCCGAGGCTAATACTACGGGAACAGTGCATCACTGTAGACGATTTTCATGTTGATTTGGAGGTGTATGGTAAGAGGAAGAGAGGCGGTAACTGACGGCGGTGGTAGTTGGGAAGAAAGCGCACAGGTCACCTCGCTTGCAAATTGGAATTTTACCATCCATATTTGCAAATAAATCTTGTTTTGGTCTCCCTTCATCGTTCTGCGAATCCTCAAGTCTCTGAAATTCGCCTTCAAGCTTCAAGGCCTGAGTTTACTCTCATTTCACCGAAATGCGCAGAAATAAAATCCTGTAGCGACTTTGAGCAAACTGGGCTGTTCTTCTCTCCGAGTTCCTACCTACCGTATCATCTCAAAGATTTGCGGTTCCAAGTAGTATGGATCAGCATATAAAACTCTATCCCAGCGGAGCTTGTCGTTATGTCGAAGGCCTAATCGACATGTCCTGGTTGGGTCAGCCAGAATCACGACAAGTCTACCTTCCGTCAGTACTAGGTGCGTTATTCTTTTGGTCTGATTTCAATGCAAGTACATTCAGGCGATTTGCTTTCAGCTTGACCATACAGTGTCAAACACGTAGCCGCCGATGCTAGTGAGGCTTGTACCTAACACAAAGACGAGCTTTACTTCAAGTTCGTCAAAGTTTTCGATATGTGGGACCCTTGGTTGAGCTCAGTCCAAGCTCAGTCAGTCGACTTCATGGTATATACGAGAGCCTCAGCTATCCCAACCACGAGTGCACGGTGATCTAAAGCGAGTGTTCCTCAAGACCTTATGGTGGTAACGGGATATGCGCGAGTCGCTCAGCTCCTGAATGTCGAGAGCATTACTGTCATTCTCATAGTAACCGGTTCGATGGTGCGTCCCTATTTAGTTCTTTTCCTGTTGCCTGAGCACTGACCGACGTCTCGCAGTAGACGGCATATTTGAAGTGTAGTTCTCATCATGTATTATCACAATCCCGAATACATTCTTCTCCTGGCCTTCCGGAAAGAAGACGCGTACTACTAGTACCGTGCTGGACAAAAATGAATCAGTTTCTCATTTCCTTGCACAATTGACCAGTCGGAGGGAGACCAATGTACGGGCTTCAGATAGCTGTGCCTTGCAACCAAATATTCTTATGGGCGGAGAAGTTACGACTTGAACTTCTCGCAAGATGAGCGTTGCATCAGGCAATACTCCAACGGAAAGTCAAAGAAGGCGACATGGACCGAGCAAGGACTAAAACGAACATTAGTTTTGTCAAAGCATGCATAGCCCAGAAATTCGGGTACATACCTACCGAAATCTCCCTCTGGACCTCCATCCGGCACAAAGACCTAAACAAGAAGACCAGGTACTTCCTGTGGATGGCAACACACGATGCCTACATAATAGGATCCCATTGGCAAAGGGAAAGTAACAGTCCTGAAAAGAAAGAAAGAGCAAACTGTAAACACTGTGGTGAACTCGAGTCTATGAGTCACATACTCACCGAATGTCGTACGCCTGGCCAAGCCCAAATCTGGACCCTAACAGAAACGCTCTGGACCAGTAAACATGGGGAAGGCCTTTTCGACATCCACCCACGCCTCGGTGACATCCTAGGTTGCGGGCTGTCCAATCTGAAATCTAATAAAACTGGACGACGAAAAGCGAGCGACAACCGGCTCTGGCGAATCCTAATAGCAGAGTCCGCTTACCTAATATGGATACTGCGATGTGAGAGGGTAATCGCAAATGAGAATGAGGCCTACTCGGAACAAGAAGTCATCAACCGCTGGGTTAAAATGATCAACGATAGACTGGAATTAGACTGTAGAATGACAAACAAGAAGTACGGACGAAAGGCCATATCAAAACAACTGGTCAAGAACACCTGGCGGGGACTTCTAAAAGATGAACACAAACTCCCAGACGATTGGACTGGGCTAACCGGAGTTTTAGTGGGTATTGAAGACGACTTGCGGCGACGCACAGGGACGAGGGAAAGGTAAGTATATAGGTAAGTAAACATCTCACGTCCCCAGCGAAGCCGCACTTTATGAACCGAGTCCCATGGCACTCAGTGCGTAAATGCATTTCTCCGGGGAGGAAGACACCGCGGTTCTATTATGGCTATGGATTCATGTTATATGTTTATGTCTCTACGAACAAGGACTAAGTCCCTTGTACCTACCGCGCGGCTTGAGCGGGCGACCATTGCTCGCCTGTCTCGTCCAGAAATGGACCTAACAAGCCACAAAAAGCGCTCCTCCAAAAAAAAAAAAAAAAAAAAAAAAAAAAAAAGATGAGCGTTGCAGTGTTGAACAGGGATTTGCTAATATTCTCTTCACCGGCTCACATTCCGAATAAAGAAGGAAGTCAAAGAGAGAATATGCCAGTTGCGGCGATAGGATCAATTGATTGGGAGACTTCTGGAAAATACAGCATGTACAACAAGTGAAGTACAAGTACGAATCTACGATCAATCACAAACCAATCGAGAAAAAAGTCCGTTAACAGACTACAAACTGATGTACAACAGTCCCGTAACGTCGAAAAGGAAAGGTACAGCGTAAAAAATCGTAAAATGTGAGCAATAGAAACATGTCATCGGAAACCGGCCATGGTGGGTTGAACGAGAAGAAGGCCAGTCTCGAGTACTTTAAAGGGGAATAGCCACATTGGTGCCCCCCTCAAACAGTTGTGGTTGGGGCCGTGGTAGTAGGAGCAGTGGTAGTTGTTCCCGAAGTCGTAGGGACAGTGGTCGTTCCCGTAGTGGTGGTTGTTCCCGAGGTCGTAGGGACAGTAGTCGTTCCCGTAGTGGTGGTCGTTCCGGTTATAGTGGTCCCAGTTCCGGTCGCAGTGGTGTCCGTTACGGTAGTGGTCCCAGTTCCGCTGGTCGTTCCAGCAGTGGTCGTACCGGTACCCGTAGTGGTGGTCGTTCCGGTAGTGGTCGTAGCGTTACCGGTGGTGGTGGTGATTCCAGTGGTCGTCGTCACATTACCGGTGGTGGTGGTGATTCCAGTGGTAGTCGTAGCATTGCCAGTAGTGGTGGTAATTCCAGATGTAGTCGTCGCATTGCGGTTAATCGTCGTAGTGGTAATCGGAATCGTGGTGGTAACAGTGGTGACTGAACCTCCGGGGAGAGTGACTGTGGTTGTGCCAACCCTAGCAGTGACAGTGACCGTTGTGGGAGCCTGAGGGTTGACGGTTTGAACAGCCACGGGTGCAGCACCAGCAGGCTGCAAGACGACGACGACAGTGGCTACGGGCCCAACGGCAGCAGCAGGAACGGCGGCAGGCTGAGCACCTCCCTGAGCAGCGGGAGTAGTTTGCCAGTTGAACCTCTGATTAGTGTTGTATGAGATGCAAGACCAAAGTTGGATCTAGAGAAAAGAGAAGAACTCAGTCTGATGTACACATACAACCAGATGAGCAAAGTACGTACAGGGCTGCCAGGCGTAAGATTACCGTCAGTATTGTCCAAGCATCTGCCACGTCCAGACCAAGCGATGTGGTTGTCCTGTCGGTCTCATTAGAATACGTCGAGATATGCGGAACTAACAGTAATTACCTGGTACTGGAAAAGCTGGTTGGTGTTTCCTTGGAAGCAGGTGTAAATCTGCAGTTGCTGGCCGTTCACGTCGTTGCCGTTGGTCACGTCAAGACACTTGTTCCCGAAAATCCTGACGTTGCCATTCGAGAACGTCCATTGTGCGTCAGCTCCGGCACAGACGTTGCTGAGGACGACAGCAGCGTTGTCGGAGTTATTGACGGCCCTTATACAGTTACCTATATCGAGCAATTAAAACAAAGTTGCACATGCAAACAAAATGCTAATAGCTCACCCGCAGAATTACCCAATGTGATTGTACCACTGTAGCTGGAGTAGATGGTGGTCAGCGAAGTTGCATGTCGTTGACTAACTGCAATGACTTACTTGACGGTTTGGGAACGGGTGACGAGGGCAAAGGCCGAGAGGATGACAGTGAAGCTCTTCATCTTGTAGACCAGGATGCTGATGCTGATTTTTCTCTGCAAAATCCCTCATCTTTTATACGGGAAAATGCGAGGAAGCTCCTAGCTTGAGGAGGTGCACCGCATCCATGTTTTACCGGTCATTCACGAACGGTAGGGGATAGACCCTTCATCCTGTGCAGGCTTTCAAGTCGCTAGGCTCCTGAATCAGTTGGTAGTGAATGGTGCAAAACGAATGTGTGATGCGGAAGAGTTGGGAATGACGGTCCACGACTACGACCGAAATCTAATGATCATCTACAGACTCCTTTTTTTTTTTTTGCGCACGTCGTGATCTGTATTTCTTCTCCTTTTCGAGAAGAAAAGCAGAAAAAGGCCAAGTTTCGACGTAGACTAGGCATTATTTTCATCCAAAAATTTCTGTATGAGACGCACCCTTCCATGAAAGCAACTAAGACAAGACATGTTACGTTTAGCCATGGTTCATGGAGGTGAGTCTCAAAAAGGCCAAGAGCTAATACTATTGGGGTAAGACAGAACGACCGAAGCTTGACGGGTTTGACGGGTAAACTCACCGTAACCAACTGCAAGCTCCAGCCCCCCTCTCATTGTACCGAACATTTCTGAGACAATTAGGAGAAATGTCAGCTTGGGCTTTGCGCCAACCGAAAATGGCGATTGCAGATGAGTAAATGGGTGCTCTGGGTCTGCAATCTTCAACACAAGATGATTAATTACAAGCCAGACAATTTAAGGTAACTGATAACGCACCTTTAGCTACCCGTTTGGATACTACCCAGTTCCAATGATTCACTACACGCGCCTGCTGCGCGACGTATTCGAGCTTTGCAAGCCACAATTGCGCATCCTGGGCTTCAGACCATGCAGCTAAGTGAATAGGAAGGTAGTGTGGTTTGCCATAGTAGTAGTAGTATTAGATGGACAGACAGTTGACGGTCACTTACGATATCTTTACTGCACTTCAAAGCCGGGTTTCCACTGTCCAGGCTACTTCATTGAAACTCGAACTCAACTTTGAACGCGTCTGAATCTCCCGTCTTGCTGCGATACATCTTTTTCCAGCTATCTTCCAATACCTCGGCAGAGTCCTGACCAATCTACAGACAACTCGTGTGACTGTTGCGTGTTGCGGCGCCTGTCAGAGTCTAGTGTCTTCTCGCAACATTTCTGTCTTTCCGCAATGTACCAGCATCCTCAACCTCCCAAACTCTTCTGAAAATCTTCAAGTCATTCTCCCAATGGAGGTCGCGTCGTGGTGGTGGAAGACAAAAGAACTCGACCGTTTACATAGTGAGTAAAGGCTCCTCCTTCGCATCCACCGATATCTACCACCGTTTTTTCGCAGTTTTTCTGCTCACATTTCTATCGCTGCTCAGTCTTGACCTAGATATCGCGAATATACTGCAGCTGTCAATCTACCTTGTGTGTATCGTAGGCGGATTGGTCGAGTTGACGTTTCCAATTAACCAATTTGCCGGCGATGCAAAAAAAGCATTACTTGAGTCGGCTGCTTGGCTCATATAGCACTCGGAAATTATGACCTGGACCCAGGAAAATATAAGATGAAAAGTACAAATACAAGGAGAGAACGACGGTACCGCACGTCTGAATTTGTGCACCTAGTCACAAACACGCCTAGTGGTCATCGCCCTAGGAACCTTCCCGTCTTTGAGTTCCGGTTACTAGAAGAATGACGGGTCAGAGAGAGAATGACGATGAGGAATTTATCAAGACATACATAGTAATATACCTGTAATTGCAACCTTCATGTGCAGTGTCCAACGCGCAGAAACACTGATCTTCTTACTACGCTTTCTGAAGCCGTAGAAATCAGAACGGGTAGTCAATCGGCGAAGGAGAACATAGAGGAGAAAAGGGCGACGAGCAAAACGTTCTCAAAAGTTTTTACGGACGCGTGACAAGTGTGACGGCGTGAAAGATGAACACCTCGTCATGATCATGTCCGACGCGCAAACCTGCGAGTTGGTGAGCCTTGTCGACCATTAGGACGTGCGGACTCTAGACTACTTCTGACATTCATTCCGAATCCGAATCTACTTCTCCGCGTTATCCTGTTCACTTTCGAAGCATGAACGATTTGAACGACTCCCAAGCCAAAGCCAAAGCTCACCGATAATACTTACAGCTATGTAATTCCTGTTCCGAACTCGAAAGTCATTGGTGAAAATGCTTTCTCGTTACTGTCGCGTATCATAAGAACGAGAGAAGACAAGGAGAAGATGCCAGTGGGTAGTTGGACTTCCTGAAGTCAAAGCCGACAGTGTGGTGTATGTCACAGAATTTACTCGCTTATCAGCGTTCCACACTTGGAATCGACTTGGACCGCTGCTTTCTAATGTCTGGGGATAGTTTGTGAGTATCTACTGTGCTTGGGTGTGTAAAACAACGCGACAAGAGTGAATTTTACACCTGGTTTGTTTCCAAACGACTCGCTGACTCGAATTCGAACCATTTCGCCTGTATTTCCGGCCAGCAACGACAGCCACAGGCCATACGAAGCAATTGCGGGACCCACAACACTCTTATCACCCACAGTAATGGCACTGGGGTGTGTACCACGAAAGCTGCTGCTACTAAAAAGCAGAATTGAGCATGAGCGGCTTGTTTTTTTAGGTTCATGCTGGTTCATGCCGCTGCAGGAAGTTGACTGAGACATAAGATCCTAGCACAAGTTTCCTCTGAAGAGTTGAATCGGTTGTATCTCTAGCTGATCAAGGTTTAAGTTATTCTGTTCTTAATAGTCCTATCTCCTTCTCCCCGCATATCCATTCCATCTCCGCTACGCATAGAAAGCATTGTACTTTTATGATCGTCTCGTCTCGTCGCTGTATTCTCTTTGGGATAAAATTTACATAAAAATACATTTTATTATCGACTGTTTGACTCTGTCGCGCTCACACCTTTCCTTTTCTGTTCTTCAAGACTCAAGTTGTCTCGTTTCGAACTCCGCCGGATTTGTGAATGCCAGACGCCTCCTGAAGGATCAGGTGTTAAATTAGACAGCAAACCGGAGAACCTGGATCACGTCGCAAGCAGGCAGACAGAGTGTGGTCCCAGGCAGTTGGCCTCACCTAGGATAAGCGAGGGTACCGAGCCACGAGTCTGCCTAGGGGAGACTAAGCCGAGTCTGACCAACCTACAGATATCAAAAGGCAAAAAAGTTCCAACGTATAAGTATCACTGAATGGCTGATGGCTCTGCGCCCTCTTTGAGGGATGGTCAACAGCTCTGGTCAGTAACGTGTATTTCAATTTGCCAAAGAATTTGAGGTCTATGGCGTATCATACATCGTTGGTATGCCCAAGTTGATCAGATAGCAGCAGGTAGATTATGGGTGCAGTAGTACTAGGATGTAGTCCGCGAAAGCACAGAAAAAGTCGACAGATTGAACATACTTTTGGGTCATATATATACAAGATACTGCTTTCATGAGCAGGGCGCATTTGAAGACTAGGTAACGGCAAATGGTAGTAGAAGATTAGACTGAGGAAAGGAAGCATCAGACACGGACTGAGTAAGGAAACGTACTCTTCATGCAACGTGCCGACGTAGACTAGCGTAGAGATGCTGGTAACGACAGCGAGTAAATCCAGGAGGATATATGATAATGAAGCACCAAAGAGACGGTGAGACAACGATATGACGATATGATACAGTATACACAGCATTTTGGTTGGATAAAGCTGAAAAGAGGCATGGTACTATATGAAAAAAAGATTATCAGGTCTAGTTGGGATGTAAATCAACATTTAGCGCTCACTTCAGGCAGACTAGTTTTGTGAGATCTTCATTGGTTGTTGGCAGCGGGGGAAACGAATTGGACAGCACGACACTCTCTAACCTTCACTGGGAGCGCGACGAAGAAGTCCTGATAGTTAAAACGATATCAGTCCAGTCCACAAGAAACACATCGTGGGACTCACGAAAATTATGACGTACCAGGGCTGAGGTTCGAGAATATCATGATTCTGCTCATCCTTTCTTGCAAGAAGGGTAATCTGAGGATATTTAGCACCAGCTAATGTGGATGTGGATGGTGGACGCACTGCCTCGACAAATTTATTGATATCCTCTTGAGAGATTTGGTAAGGCTACAGAATGAAGACGTCAGTCTATAACGCGATCGAAGGTGGTGCCATACACACCTTGCTATTGACATGAGATGTGTAGCGAGTTCGTTTGTAGGGATGACACTTGTGGAGGGGACGGTGCATTTGGGGAGGAGTACGAAGCATAAGGTCTCTGGAAGTTGATGGTGTTGACCGCTTTACAACAGGTCTTGTGCGAAGCAGTCGTCCAACGGCAAAAAAGTAGGTAGAGTCTTGAGATGATTGAGTCAAGGAAGGGCGAGAGTTGGAGAACATGACTAGCGGAAAAGAAGGATGAAGTAGAGAGATGAGGGAGGAAGGGGGGATTGGACGCGGAGAGAGAGAGAGAATGAAAGTGTGAGATTGGCTTGGGTAAGTATGAACAGACAGAACACACCTAAATCTACTTCTCCCTGTTGATCTGTTCGACACTTCCGAATCCTTTCGTACTGCTACTCAGTGACAACCTCTTTCCAATCTTCTCAGGTTCATTTACGAGTGCCCCAGAACGAACCAACCCATAGCTGAAATACAGCCCGACTTCGCCCAAAATAAAGCTGGGAAGTGCATCTCGCATGCAACGCTAGCATAGGATACGGCAGTGCCTCCCTAAACTCCTGGCTTGTAAACGGCTCGAAAAAGGACAGGCCCTAGGATACACGGACAGACCAGTGAACGATGACCTGGTGCTTCCGTCCTAGCCTGGAAGGTGGTACAGGTCCTGTCGTACAAGGAGTCACAACCGGCCAGGACATTGCCAGGATCGTCGAACTGCAAGTTGACATCTCTAGATCACAAGAATCCTTCTACAGCCCATCGGACGAACAGATCCTACATCAAACTGCCTTCAAACCACCGAATTCCCCGTTTACGTCCTCTATCGTTGTCCAACTCGCCTCTTTTCCCGAGTACTTCACCCAAAATCACGTTGGTCACGATATCACGTGGTACGTGACGTGTCACGTCTCAAAATGACTCGAGGATTGACGCATGCGCAGATCCGACCTTATCTTCGACGATGATGGTAAAAAAAAAAAGATTGCAGAGTGTTTGAAGAGCCTCCCAGTCTGGCGTGGTGTGCATCGAGACTAGAATCGCAAGCTCAAGCTCAAGAACGGAGACAAGAGCAAGCCAGAAGCCATATCCCGACACAGGACCAGGCTGTAGGACGAAGAGCCAGCCTACGACGCCAATGCGACCTCTATACGATCACTAGTGTGAAATGGCATATTAGAGCATCAGCAACATTGTGCTCCGTCAAGACACCTAGAGGACCTTTATGGTCAGAGTCGGTCATTAAGAGTTTGACTGCGACATACCTGTTCAGACGCCGACTTCCTACCAAAAATCGTATGGAAATCGAGTAATTTGATCCACTTGTCCTCGTCTAAGCGACTGCCGCCAACCAGGGTGCATGTGTGCGGGAGAACAACCACAGCGTTGCTATTAGTGCCGAGCTAAACCAAAGATTGCTGGACGTAAAACACTGGCTGGATGTACAGCACGGAACTGGTTGCGAAAATGTTGGGATTGTGTTGCCGTGACAAGCTACTAGCTAGATGTCTGGCACTCTGGCGTGTTACGGCGATGAAAAGAGTGGGTCGTCAAGGGCCTGTACTGCTTGAAGCACGAACGAGGTGGTATAGACGGCCTCTCCAGGAGACTACAGAGCTGGCTGGATTTGGCTGGACGATTCATGGTTCTCGAGAGTTGGATAATGATTTGGACGGAGGATTCATGGTTCTCGATTGGGGCAATTTGCTGGATTACTGGGTTTCGACTTGCTAGGCTGAAACTACGGGAACAGTGCACCACCGTAGACGATTTTCATGTTGATTTGGAGGTGTATGGTAAGAGGAAGAGAGGCGGTAACTGACGGCGGTGGTAGTTGGGAAGAAAGCGCACAGGTCACCTCGCTTGCAAATTGGAATTTTACCATCCATATTTGCAAACAATCATCCTTCTGCGAATCCTCAAGTCTCCGAAATTTGCCTTCAAGGCCTGAGTTTACTCTCATTTCACCGAAATGCGCAGAAATGAAATCCTGTAGCGACTTTGAGCAAACTGGGCTGTTCTTCTCTCCGGGTTCCTACCTACTGTATCATCTCAAAGATTTGCGGTTTCAAGTAGCATGGATCAGCGTATAAAACTCTATCCCAGCGGAGCTTGTCTGGTTGGATCAGCCAGAATCACGACAAATCTACCTTCCGTCAGTACTAGGTGCGTTATTCTTTTGGTCTGATTTCAATGCAAGTACATTCAGGCGATTTGCTTTCAGCTTGATCATATAGTGTCAAACACGTAGCCGCCGATGCTAGTGAGGCTTGCACCTAACACAAAGACGAGCTTTACTTCAAGTTCGTCAAAGTTTTCGATGTGTGGGACCCTTGGTTGAGCTCAGTCCAAGCTCAGTCAGCCGACTTCATGGTATATACGAGAGCCTCAGCTATCCCAACCACGAGTGCACGGTGATCTAAAGCGAGTGTTCCTCAAGATCTCATGGTGGTAACGGGATATGCGCGAGTCGCTCAGCTCCAGAATGTCCAGAGCATTACTGTCATTCTCATAGTAACCGGTTCGATGGTGCGTCCCTCTTTAGCTCTTTTCCTGTTGCCTGAGCACTGACCGACGTCTCCCAGTAGATGGCATATTTGAAGCGTAGTTCTCATCATGTATTATCACAATCCCGAATACATTCTTCTCCTGGCCTTCCGAAATGAAGACGCGTACTATTAGTACCGTGCTGAACAGTCACAAAAATGAATCAGTTTCTCTTTTCCTTGCACAATTGACCAGTCGGAGGGAGACCAATGTACGGGCTTCAGATAGCTGTGCCTCGCAACGAAATATTCTTATGGGCGGAGAAGTTACGACTTGAACTTCTCGCAAGATGAGCGTTGCAGTGTTGAACAGGGATTTGCTAATATTCTCTTCACCGGCTCACACTCCGAATAAAGAAGGAAGTCAAAGAGAGGATATGCAAGTTGCGGCGATAGGAACAATTGATTGGGAGACTTCTGGAAAATACAGCATGTACAACAAGTGAAGTACAAGTACTTCAATCGCAAACCAATCGAGAAAAAAGTCCGTTAGCAGACTACAAACTAATGTACAACAGTCCCGTAACATCGAAAAGGAAAAGTACAGCGTAAAAAATCGTAAAATGTGAGCAATAGAAACATGTCATCGGAAACCGGCCATGGTGGGTTGAACGAGAAGAAGGCCAGTCTTGAGTACTTTACAGGGGAATAGCCACATTGGTGCCCCCCTCAAACAGTTGTAGAGGAAGCGGTTGTGGTTGGGGCCGTGGTAGTAGGAGCAGTGGTAGTTGTTCCCGAAGTCGTAGGGACAGTGGTCGTTCCCGTAGTGGTGGTTGTTCCCGAAGTCGTAGGGACAGTAGTCGTTCCTGTAGTGGTGGTCGTTCCGGCTGTAGTGGTCCCAGTTCCGGTCACAGTGGTGTCCGTTCCGGTAGTGGTCCCAGTTCCGCTGGTCGTTCCAGTAGTGGTCGTACCGGTACCCGTAGTGGTGGTCGTTCCGGTAGTGGTTGTAGCGTTACCGGTGGTGGTGGTGATTCCAGTGGTGGTCGTCGCATTACCGGTGGTGGTGGTGATTCCAGTGGTGGTCGTCGCATTACCGGTGGTGGTGGTGATTCCAGTGGTAGTCGTAGCATTGCCAGTAGTGGTGGTAATTCCAGATGTAGTCGTCGCATTGCGGTTAATCGTCGTAGTGGTAATCGGAATCGTGGTGGTAACAGTGGTGACTGAACCTCCGGGGAGAGTGACTGTGGTTGTGCCAACCCTAGCAGTGACAGTGACCGTTGTGGGAGCCTGAGGGTTGACGGTTTGAACAGCCACGGGTGCAGCACCAGCAGGCTGCAAGACGACAACGACAGTGGCTACGGGCCCAGCGGCAGCAGCAGGCCTAGGCTGGGCAGCAGGAACGGCGGCAGGCTGAGCCCCTCCCTGAGCAGCGGGAGTAGTTTGCCAATTGAACCTCTGATTAGTGTTGTACGAGATGCAAGACCAAAGTTGGATCTAGAGAAAAGGGAAGAACTCAGTCTGATGTACACATACAACCAGATGAGCAAGGTACGTACAGGGTTGCCAGGCGTAAGATTACCGTCAGTATTGTCCAAGCATCTGCCATGTCCAGACCAAGCGATGTGGTTGTCCTGTCGGTCTCATTAGAATATGTCGAGGTATGCGGAACTAACAGTAATTACCTGGTACTGGAAAAGCTGGTTGGTGTTTCCTTGGAAGCAGGTGTAAATCTGCAGTTGCTGGCCGTTCACGTCGTTGCCGTTGGTCACGTCAAGACACTTGTTCCCGAAAATCCTGACGTTGCCATTCGAGAACGTCCATTGTGCGTCAGCTCCGGCACAGATGTTGCTGAGGACGACAGCAGCGTTGTCGGCGTTATTGACGGCTCTGATACAGTTACCTATATCGAGCAATTAAAACAAAGTTGCACATGCAAACAAAATGCTAATAGCTCACCCGCAGAATTACCCAATGTGATTGCACCACTGTAGCTGGAGTAGATAGTGGTCAGCTATGCTGCGTGTCGTTGACTGACTGCAATGACTTACTTGACAGTTTGGGAACGGGCGACGAGGGCAAAGGCTGAGAGGATGACAGTGAAGCTCTTCATCTTGTAGACCAGGATGCTGATGCTGATTTTTCTCTGCAAAATCCCTCATCTTTTATACGGGAAAATGCGAGGAAGCTCCTAGCTTGAGGAGGTGCACCGCATCCATGTTTTACCGGTTATTCACGAACGGTAGGGGATAGACCCTTCATCCTGTGCAGGCTTTCAAGTCGCTAGGCTCCTGAATCAGTTGGTAGTGAAGGCACATTCTCGAAAGGGAATGGTGCAAAACGAATGTGTGATGCGGAAGAGTTGGGAATGAATGTCAGAGGAAGACGGTCCACGACTACGACCGAAATAATGCCTGGTCTACGTCGAAACTTTCTCTCGAAAAAGAGAAGAAACACAGGTCACAACGTGCGCAAAAAAAAAAAAAGGAGTCTGTAGATGATCATTAGATTTTCCTCCAAAAATTTCTGTATGAGACGCACCCTTTCATGAAAGCAACTAAGACAAGACCTGTTGCGTTTAGGGTTCACGGAGGTGAGTCTCAAAAAGGCCAAGAGCTAATACTATTGGGGTAAGACAGAACGACCGAAGCTTGACAGATTTGACGGGTAAACTCCAACTGCAAGCTCCAGGCCCTCTCATTGTACCGAACATTCCTGAGACAGTTAGGAGACATGTCAGCCTGGGGTTTGCGCCAACCGAAAATGGCAATTGCAGATCAAATGAGTGCTCTGAGTCTGCAATCTTCAACGCAAGATGATTAACTACAAGCCAGACAATTTAAGGCAACTGATAACGCACCTTGAGCTACCCGTTTGGATACTACCCAGTTCCAATGATTCACTACACGCGCCTGCTGCACGGCATATTCGAGCTTTGCAAGTCAAAATTGCGCATCCTGGGCTTCAGACCATGTAGCTAAGTGAATAGGAACTTGAAGGTAGTATTAGGATGGACAGAAGAGCATCGCGCGAGAATTTCCTTTTTCAACGTCGGTTTGCAGTTGACAGTCACTTACAATATCTTCACTGTACTTCAAAAGCCGAGTTCTCACTGTCCAGGCTACTTCATATTGAAACTTGAACTCAACTTTGAACGCGTCTGAATCTCCCGTCTTGCTGCGATACTTTACTCTCAAATTCTGGATGGTCAACTTTACGCACAACGTGTGGACAAATCTTTTTCCAGCTATCTTCCGATACCTCGGCAGAGCAGTGACGGAATGATCTCCGCTCCTGCGCCCTGGTCTGCTCTGGTTGGTAGAATGACGCACTGAACTTGTTATGGGAAAGTGTCGACACGATAATGCCCATTGCGATGGTTTTGAGGATTATAAAGGGAAGGAACCCTGAGGATTCGAAAGATGGAATGCTGGTACGTTTTGTTTTTGGTGGTTGACTTCCTACCAAGTGTACAACCCAGAGTTTTGACTGCCTTCTTCTGTTAGGTCTTTGAGAACCCACCCGACTCAGTCGCTTGGGGACGATTCAGGATCTACAGTGAACGAGTGCGCGAATTCGTTCTAGATTTCAGGAATTATCTTCCTCTCTTGGAAACAATGGTTGGCATCCGGCCAGCCTCGTCATTGATTCTATTCCCAAAGCTCTGTCGGTTGAAAGTGATAGTGGAGGATGAATATCCAGGATGCGTGGAGATACTGGTCGAATTCTTCCACCAACAGGTTGATTCGTTTATATACGAGATTCACGAATATGACGAGACCAAGACTTCCAAGACCAGCCGTTTAATATCCCTTTTCACTTCCATTTTCAAAGGAGCAGGCAATCTGCCATTTAACCTTACTCTCACTCAAGCTTTGGGATGAAGGTCGAGACCCCACAATTATACGCTGATGCCGTAGCCGCCTCCTTCAGTCTTTTTCGCGGGCTAGTGAAGTTCGAGCTCTGGGGCTACCTATTTCCCTGATCGGACTATGACTTCTCTGTCATTTTCAGGGAAGCCGCATAGCACTGTAAAAACTTGGAGTCGATACTGTGCTCTGGCGTGGGGACCTTCCGACCTTCCTCTAAACCTGTAACTTTTCCATCTCTCCGATGCCTTGAAGTACCTGACAGTGATGTCCAAGCGCTTATCAACCTACTGGAGGGTCATCCAATGCCAGAACTGAACTTATTCAAACTGGACACCCGTGACACCGAGTGGATTTCTGGTTTACTCATGGAATGCCAAAGGCTGTTTAGATTATTAGGGACATTCCCGAAGCTCCAAGACCTTGCCTTTGGCCCCATAGACGAAACCCTTGGCTTCGATACCGTTCGTCCAATTTTACAGTGCAGGGACATTCTTTCAATTGACCTGACAGACACAATCGGATTATCCATCACAGACGATGATTTGACTTTCTTAAGACGCTGTCTTCCTTCTCTACAAAATTTCAAAGCTCTTCCTCTTCCTTGCTACGGCTCATCTGACAGTTTACCCGCCCTAAAAGGCTTACTCGACTTGGCAGAGCATGCTGTTAAACTCCGAATCCTTAAAATCCAGATAATCTCGACCTACCCCATTGCTGGGAACAGCTTCAAGCATCTCGACCATCTCCATCTCGGCCAGTCGAGCCTTGACCCCACATGGAGTAGAGTGGTTTCCATGATTATAGGCCGAATTCTACGATTGGATTGCCAATTTGACGTACAAAGAGCGCCATAATGCAGCATGGAAGAAGGTGAAGGAGGAACTGGAGATTATAAGGGCCTATCGCAGAGGGAGCGTTTTTTTGCCCAGTTCACAAACCTAGGTCTGTTTCTTCTTGGGATTTTCTTGGAATCTATTTGCTCAGTGGGACAGTCTACTCGTTGTGTAATCTAGCTATAAGTAATATTAATAGGCCATTTCTGCAATGACAAATATTAGCCTTTTTATTTAGTAGGAAACCATCTACCGGAACAGTGCACCACCGTAGACGATTTGGCACGGTGAGAAGAGAGGTGGTAACTGAGGGTACCGGGCCAAGAGTTGGCCAAGAGTCTGTCAGGGGAGACTAAGCACCACTCTCAACCCCCCCAACTTTCGTCCCCCTCTTCTTCATCCCCCCCTCCTTCATCTCTCATTTCTCAATCCCAAATAAATCACAAAGAATCAGACCTATCAATCATCTTCCTCGGCATAATCCTCGGAGCCTCCTTTACTAACTTTGTCGGGTTCCAGTCTACGGGTAGGGGGAGGTGTCCGGAGGGGGTCTGGGTCTATTCATACGTTTATACGCCAAGTACACGCCGAGTTGGTGTTGGGATTGGGTGGCATTCAGGTTGATAACGTTGTCAGTATGAGTATGAGTATCAAGAAGGGACAAGGAACTCGAGAAGTTGAGCTTACCTTACTAGCCCCCTCAGCCCCCTCCCAAACCCTCAAAACATTAACCCCAAGAATCCCTGTCTCGTTCCCAGGAAAGATACGTAACCTTTCAAGTCGTCGATCTCGGAGTTTGTTTTTGGGAAGCATGCCTGAGACGGCGTGGCGGATGATCTGGGTGACGAGAAAGGTTACATTCACAAAAGAAGAAAGGAAAGGAAAGGGTGAGTAAGGAGGAAGAGCAGACAGCAAATAAAAAGGAGGTAAAGGATGGTGAAGTGAAGCGAAGTGAAGGAAGGAGAAGGAAAGAGAAGGGTAGAGAAGAAACGAAGAGCGGAACGGAACTGAAGAACATTACGAAAAACGAAGAGGAAGAAAAGGGAGAAAATGACGCCCTCTCAGAAAACGCGTTAAACAAGTTGGACGAGATCAACGCCAACAAACACCGACGCGACGAAACCGAGGACATCCCCCCTCCCCCCAAAAACAAGAAAAACAGTCCAAACCCCCCAAACAAAAACGAATAAAATAAAACCAAACCCACCTCCTCCGGCTTCCTCTCCATCATATCCCCAAACGTCCTCTCCTTCAACCCCCCAGGGTACATTGTGTGTTTTCTATACACCAACTGTTCGTTCTTCCGACCTGAGACATGGATTTTGGTACAGTTGGTGACGATGACGTAGTCTCCAGAGTCGACTTTTGAAAAGGATGGGGGAGAGGAGAGGCGAGGGTAGTCGTAGCAGCGGCAGGTGGCAAGTAAGGAAGTTGGAAGTTGGAAGCACGGGTAGACAGACCACGTTGTATAAGTAGAGTTGCACGACCAGGATAGCAAAGACAGTGACCCACCAGCAGGGTTATATATCGGTTTATGTTTCCCCATCAACACCAACGCTATCCTCTCTGCCAGCTTTCCTAAAACCCTGTCTGTCGCGTCAACTTGTTGCCATGCTCTTGCAAAGGCGAGGGCCGTCTGTTGGTGACTGTCAGAAAAGTAATCAGAGACTTTTGCGGGGAACTTGCATTGCCAACAGCTTGCGACATGAGGAGTAGGTTCGCGACGCTTTATGTAGATGCCAAACTTAAAGCCGAAAGTCTGAGAATTTACTCGCTTACCTGCGTCCGTGACACTAGTGAACTGTTGCTTTGGAGTAAACACTAGATAAGTACCGTAACATAGGGTTAGGGTAAATGTAAGATCACGTGGAACTGCTGCAAGCCCGGACACACGTCAACGACGGCGGGATGCAGACCGAACTTCAAAACATAGATCGTCGCCCAAATCTACTTCTGTCTTCTGCAGATAAATGGTCAGCTTCTTTGAGCTTAATGTCTTGACAGTTACTTTCGTCTCATTTGACGTTGACTTGGAAGCCATGCAGATCTGATCTTCTCTCGCAATTCCCGCTTTTTCCCTCTATTTTCTGTCAAGATCCCAATAATCTTCAAGCCAAGGACCGGAATATACCAAGATCCCCACCTTTTTCCCTCATCTGCGGTTTCTGCCAAACGGCGGAGCTGCATTTTGCAAGACTATCCTCCTGAGGGTGCCTGGCTTTCCGAAAGTATAAAACCTCACGAAAAATGCCCTCAAAGTCCCATCATCCTTCGTATTCCCTCCCTTGTCCTCACATCTCCTATCTTGCACCCCGCCACTCCTCTCTCTGTGTACTTTCTGGCTGTACAATGATGGATACCTTCTCGGATGCGGAAAGCTGCACTACCCAATCCGGTACCTTTGGTATCTGGACGCAGTGACTACGGTCAAAGAGTTGGCAAACCTTTGCTACACTGGGAACCCTACCAGAGATTATCTCTTCATTATTTCTATGTACAGTGGTGGATAGCTCTTGATGCGGAAAGCTGCACTACCCAATCTGATACCTTTGGTATCTGGACGCAGTGACTACGGTCAAGGATTGAAAACCATTGCTTCGTATTTGTTCCGTTCCGTTCTACGTACTATATCAGGCAGTGAGGAACCGCGCGTCTTAATCTTGCAGTCCTAGGATATACATGCGGCGATTTGGACTTTCATACAATCTCGCGTACCCAAAAACCATCGAGCAAGAACATACAAAATGCGCAGAAATCAACTCCTAAGAAATCCGCTCAACTGCCATCAACGTTACCTCCCTCGATGCCCTCGCCTTCAAAGTCTGCATGTACAAGTGATCTAGGACAGACACAAATACAAGGACCCTCCAACCGGCTCGCTGTTTGGACGAGGGGAACGACACCTTGGTATTCACTTGTTTTGCTGTTTTCTGACATCAACTGACATGGTCCATAGGGCATTTGCCAAACGAGACTGGATGTGTGCTAATCCCTTTGGCTCAGAGGCAGATTTCTACGACAGTTGGCGGACACTCACAGACGAAGAGAAAAGGGTGAGATTGATTCTTCTTGTACCAAGTGTGTATACTGACTGTCAGACAGCGATTTGAGGAAATGAGTCGAGCTGCAGTACGTCAATTCCTTTCTAACAGATCTGCACACTCAACTCAGGCTGGACGGCTGGCATTGATTAGACTGGAACAACCATCAGCATAGAAGATCCTCGTCCAAAGAGGAAATAGACTCTGAAAGACAAACTAGTATTACTTTCCATGACTCGATCGATGTGTACTACGTCTATAATTCAGCAGTTGACTGATACCGGCCATAGCGAGGTCGAAATTAGAAGCCGGGTAACAGTGCGGTTGTCAGAAGATGAGCTGTTTAGTGATAATGCGTTGAGGTTTTAAGTGTGTCTTGAGGAACCTGAAGAACATCGAAGTGATTCAGAGGTATGAGATCAAAGAAACTTAGAAAGAAAAAACAGTTAGCACATCCATCAGAAGTCAAGAGGATCATGACACGCACCAGAGACCATCGACAAGCCCAAATTGCTTTTTGTTGTAAACTGTAACATCGGCCATAACTGTCACTATAGATGCGCTATCCTTGGAGCTGAAAGGTGACCTACGGATAGTCGTTGAGGTTGAAGTATAAACAGGAGATCAACGATGGCGAGAGAGAATTGCGAACCCATGCGCGGCATCGCCGAAAGTTGGAGCCCTGCTCGTACCCATATAGTGTATTGACTTCTCCCCTGGCTTTCAGTGAAACGAGTTGCTTGCGTATTGTCAAATTCAGAGACATGATGCTGAGTATAAGGTAACAAGAAAAAGGTATTACTTGGTGTACTATATTTTACATATCAAGAAGTTTCTACAATGCTTTCTCACTACCTCACAACTGACGGCATCTGTGAGGAATTCCATCTGCCTTGAAAAATACGCTTCGACATTGCAGACAGAAGAAGAAATTGGACGCACTAGTCCAATCCCTCCAAGCCCAGGGTGACATACCAGTCGTGATGGTGCGGCCAAGGACTTGGATATGATCGTTGAGAGCAGCAGTGAGAACAGCTTGACGGGCTGTGGTGTTGGGCATCCGGTACTGAACAGCGGGAAGAGGCTTAATTTTGCGGCCTGTAAACGATCAGTGATGCATAAAAAGACTTTGAGAAAGCAAGGGACTTAAGGGTTCTACTGCCAGACCCAGACGCGACGTTCAAGGCATCGGCAAGGCCCTGCAAGCCGGATCCTGAGGCTAAAAGGCACAGCTGGTTAGCAGCAACAGTGTCAAAGGGAATAGAGAAGACACACCTTTGGCCTTTTTCGGAGGAGCCTGATACCCAGTTATCTCGACTAGAAGTAAGATAGCGTAAGTATATCAAACAGATATTTACACTGTAGAAAACTTACTTTCAGAGTCTGAGTCATCAGCATCTTCAATGCGACGCTTGCGGTTGGCTTTGGGAGAGTCTTTGGACGCGGTAACTGAAAGGCATTGAACAGTGGTTCAAGTAACAGCAAAGAAAACAAGAAACATACCTTTGGCCTTCTTTGGAGGCGCTTGATACCCGATAATCTCGACTAGTAAAAGGATATTAGTGTATACGCCGATGTGAATAGAGTGACTTACTTTCTGAATCGTCGGAGTCTGCAGTGGCAGGCCTTGTTCGTTTTTGGCTAGGTTCTGGAATGCGGCTGGGATCCAACTCGCTCTCAGAATCCGAATCAAGAACATCGTGTCCTACTGAAAGAGACGAGTCAATCAAGGTATGAATATGAGGAACCTGACTCTTACCTTGCATCGTGGGAGGCTGCGTACAGGGAGGAGGTTGGTCTCCTCTGTCCGAGTTGCTGGAAAGAATTGCACTGTCTGACCCAGAGTCTAAAAGAGATGGTCAGCAAGTGAAAAGAACGAAAGGGAGGAAAAGATAATACCGTAGTCTGGATCAGCCTTCCCTTTACCCTTTGACTGACCACTTGGCCCGACACCAGGCGAGGATACACCGAAACTCTGATCCGGCCCCAGAGCACCTTGCAGAGTGTATGTGAACGGCGTCGTTGATCGTAGGGGAGTCAAAGACATTGGGAAAGGTCGTGGACTGATGGCGGCGGAAGTGGTGGTGGTTGAGCCAACGTCGAGGGGAAGAGTGACAGGGCGAGCTGGACTCGGGGAAGGAAGAGCCGGGATTTGTCCAATCGTCACGATCTTGACGTCGAAGGAGTTGCCTACAATGTGTAAGCACTATTCATAATAGCAGAGTAAGAAGACATACCTTTTTCCGTGTAGACAGCAACCTTCAAATGAGGCTTGAAATCTTGTTCCGGAATGACTAAATAATACAATGAGCTCTGGGAACTAGACAAAGAAGATAGACGCACCCCAGTACTTGCAGCCTACATTGAATACAGAGGAAGGGGTACTGCATGTAAACACCCATTTGTCCTGCATAAACTGTGATTTAGCGGTTTTGGGGACTTTGAAGAACTTAGTGGGTTGGCCACAAAGGCAGCGAAGTCGGGGAATCCACGGATTTTTGTCGAGAAAGTCGTTGAGTTGGTCAAGAGATACAAGACAATATTCCCCTGTGGACAATGAATACTGTACAGGACTGCTTGCATATGTCAGCTGTATGAAAAGGAGAAGAGACAAGTTCGGACTTACTAAAACCACTGCGTAAGCTTCACATCATTCGGGGATGCAAGGTGAAGAAGATCGCCTTTGGCAAGCGACTCCTTGACCAATCTGCTGTGAAGCGAGAGATGAGCACCAGTAAAATGGTCAGAACAAGAACACGCACTTTCGCTGAGCTTCCACACCATTGTCAGCGAGGTGTAGACGCGAAATTGGAGATGTGTCTGGCGAGGGAAGGGAACTTTGCTCCGCACGGCGCGTTGTTGAGGAAGGGGGTGTTGAGAGAGGGGAGCTGCCGCCCACAATGAGGGGATTCCACTTGCTCGAGGAAGAGGGAGACATGGGGACGTTCACAAATGGTTTAATCTGCATACAACGGCTTTAATACTAGGAATTGGGAAACCAAAGAGTCAGGAGAATTTAACTTACGTTTGGCCAACTGCATCGGCGGTTTGAGTCATAACGAAGTTCCCAGACCTCGAAGACAAGGATCTCAAGTAGAAAAGAAGTAGTTTTGAAAATCTTGAACATTTCATGTCATTCATGAGAGTGGTACGTCGATGGGTATTTTCCGATCCAGGTCCCAGAAGCCCGAAGATAGTCGGAAATGAAGGTTCCCTTCCGTACCTTCCTAAATCGTTTGGATTTGCCGGCGATTGACCCGCCCTCCCTATTTGACTCTGAGTTGCCGTCTTTACCATGAAATACATATTTTTTGATTTTGTGTCATGGCGTGATTTCCTTTTCTGACGATGGTGAGGAGGAGGAGGAGGAGGAGGAGGAGTGGTTTAGGCTGGGATCAAGAACTGATACGCCGCCGCAAGGAGAAGTCTCGTGCTGCCTAGTGTCCTTGTCTTCTTTCAAAGGACAGCGCTGGGATTGGACGTGAAGCTGCTGTCCGTCCTTTGTCTTCACCTTGATGTCTTTCTTTCATTTTTCTGTTTCATTTTCCTTCTTGTTTTGTTTTTTTTCCGTCGCGTCATTCTGATCAACCGACTGGCTGGCAGGGTTCACGCCAGTCCTACGCTCCCAACGCTGCCAGCAGTGCCTCTGCACTCTCTTCTTTAAACCACTATACCTACATATCCCCATCCCCTAACTCTGCTCACCCGAATCTGTACCCGACATTCCTAGCATTAATTATAATATTATTAATTAATATCCGGCGGAAGAACCTGCGCCGCCGGTCGAACCGTATGCTTCTACTTCTTGGGCTTCTAGGCCCTGGATCGGATAATACCCATCGACACTGTACTCCATTCATGAAACTAAAAATTGGCATTTGTGCTAGTGAAACAGAGAACGAGCAATTAATCGACGTCTGTTTTAATAAGACCAGGCACTCACCAAGGGAACTACGGATAATGCAGCAAACTGACTCCCAAGTTCTGACGGAGACAATGCTAAATTGGCCCTTAAATTACCTTGAGGGTACTCGTAATCACGGTGATGAAAACAGCCAATAACGAAGACATCGTATGAACGCGGCTGGAAGGATTGTTGCAGAGCAGAGTAGTGGCACTTGAAGAACAGGTAATCGAGGATCTCTAGAAGCAGTTGAGATCTTAACTGATGAGACTCAATCTGCGAGATCTATAGCTGAGTAAAGGTCGAGACCCGGAGGCAGCGGCCAACATAGACCGACAGCTCACCGAAGTCGGCGTCGAGGATGGTTCCAGGAAAGGAATGGGTGCCACACGTGATCTGGGCGTTATCTTACGGTACTTATCTAGTGAACTCTCCTGTTGCTTTCTTCTTACCTTTGTTACCACTGAGTACTGATCACTCAGATAGCATTTTCTTTCCCCTGAATGTCTGTGGATAGTCTGTCAGTATCTACCAGGTGTCTACTAAAATGACGCGACAAGCACGAACTCTACACAACCTTGTTTGTTCCCAAACAACTTGCTGACTCAAATTCGAACCATTTCGCCTGTCTTGGACTGACAACTGCAGACGCCCCGTGGCTTTCCAGCCAGCAACGACAGCCACGGACCATACGAAGCAATTGCCAGGAACTGTCTCTTGGCTTGAAAGAAAAAGTCGCTGAAACGTACAAAGGACTAGCACCGTGAAATGTTCCACCGATTCTGGTCGGCCTGACAATTCGCTCATCTGGCTCAACATCGCAGACAAGTCGAAACCAGCTGCAATTGGACTTGGTTCAATAGCTATTATAGGGTCTTGACGGGAGAACCTACCCTGTGAAAGTGTGATCCAAAGCAGGTGGACACCTTTCTGTTTCCTCATCTTCTTACCTCCACCTTGAGCTCAAGCATCGATATCCTCAAATCTCAACTGACTATGAGTGACGAAGTCATAGCAGGTCTGGTTCACTCTTTTTCCCTGTTACGGCTTTTGACCACTCCTTTCCTTCTGGCATAGCTCATGATCCCGGTCGCCGTGCACAGCTCCTTAAAGAGACACTTGCCATCCTTCATTCGATTTCGCCACAAGACGAAGAAAAAAACGCATTACAACCACTTCTGAAATTGAAAGGAAAGGAAGCTCAATATCAGCTTGATATACTCCAGACGGTGAGCATCAACTTCTATCGGAAGCCATTTCTGACAACGCTGAGTGATCTCCAGATAGCCGACTCCCCCAACGACTGGATCAGCGCGTCCGATTCCTCACGTTGAAGACCATTTTTCGCCTTTCTCAAGAGTCTGAGCAGTATCCCTCGTGCTATGTGATCAAGAATCTGTTACTCGGTAAACGCATTGCTAGAGGCACATACGGAGTTTTATATGAAGGGAAATTTGCTATCGGAGGCAAGAGTGAGACTGGAATTGAGGGGCCCAACAGGATTGATTATGCAGCGAAAGTCGTTGGGTTGTACCCCGGTGTAACTGGCACTGGCATTGGCGTGCGTCCGATATATTATATTTCTGTCATTATCAGCAACGATCCAAATCCTTTCCTTTGCAGGATTGTCTACGGGAAGCCGTCCTCTGGAGGCAGCTCACACACCCAAATATGCTACCCTTCCTGGGGATGTACTATCAGGATGATAACCGGCAAGATGTGTGCTTTGTCTCTCCCTATATGAACAACGGGAGTCTCGAGGTTTTGTTGAGGGTTAGGACACTCAGTCAGGAGGACATGTGTAACCTAGTAGGCCCTTTCTTCAATTTCTTTGCGTTCAGTTTCTTATTGTTCTTATTCGATAGATGCACGACATTGCGTCTGGACTGGAATATTTACACGGAGAAAATGTTATTCATGGCGATCTGAAACCTGTGTGTAGTGAAAACATTGACTCGGAACTACTGGTTATCTGACATTTGTCCTACCATTTCCCTTCGCCTTGATTGCTCTCGCTTATGTAGGGCAACGTACTGATCACCAACCATTTCCGAGCCTGCCTCTGTGATTTTGGTCAATCTCGCTTGGCTAGCACCAAGGGGTTTCGACCTACGAGACAAGGTGGCGGAACTTTTGGGTACATGGCTCCCGAGGTCTCAAAGAATGCACGTACTTCAAAGAAAAGTGATGTGTATTCATTTGGGCATTTGTGTCATGAGGTGTGTAGCCTCGGTTCGACAGCTAATGTCAGTGGTTGTTGACCCCATCGTGTCGAACAGATTTTGAAGAAGATGTATGACCTTCCTGACCTGAGATGGTTGAGCGAGGATTCACATCAGGTTGATCCAACGCGCCCCGAAAAGCTACCATCTGCTCGAGATCTGGACTTACTGTGGGACATGATTCTACAGTGTTTAGACGAAAAGCCCTCTGTTCGGCCAGATGCGAAGGAACTCATATCACGTCTCAACGGCATGAGTTTGCAGGTTGAGGCTGCCCTTGACTGGGATGTCACGGACCCATTGTTCACGCAAGTACGGGGTAATGTAGACCATGGAGATATGAGTCTGCGCTTGCCCGTGCCTGCCGACCAAACACCTCCAACGACTACAGAATCCTCATTTCCAGTGTCTTCTGGATCTCCTATGGCTCTGCATCAAGACACTGGAATCAGTTTGGCCAAGTCAGTTTGGGTCCCCTCTCTCGGTTCTACGGATGGTGTGTCAGCCAAATTGGAAACGCATTCCACAACTCCAGTACCCGACATCGAGTCGCCCTCATCCGGTACCTCTCTTCCACGGAATGGTGCCGTCGTTGAGGAAAAGGCTCGTACTCTCGTCGGGATCGACAGCTCTGGTTCTACCCCCGTTGACGCTGAGGCTACCGCTGTCGCTGTCCCAGACTCCCTGATTCATGTAGGAGATCGACAACCTGGGCAGATGACTGATGACGGTAACGATAATCCTCTGCCACGTCGCTGGGAGCATAGGCAAGACGCTCAGGAAACGGGTTCTTATATTGACAAAGCACACCATCTCAACGACCTCGGGAATGCCCTTCAGCGTCGATTTGAGCCTCTTGGGGAGCTTGGAGACATCGAGCTTGCAATTCGGGTCATGCAACAGGCTGTTGATTTGACTCCGGATGCCCATGCTGACAAAGCACGCCGGCTCAACGACCTCGGGGATGCCCTTCAGCGTCGATTTGAGCGTCTTGGGGAGCTTGGAGACATCGAGCTTGCAATTCGGGTCATGCAACAGGCTGTTGATTTGACTCCGGATGGCCATGCTGACAAAGCACACCAACTCAACAACCTCGGGAATGCCCTTCAGCGTCGATTTGAGCGTCTTGGGGAGCTTGGAGACATCGAGCTTGCAATTCGGGTCATGCAACAGGCTGTTGATTTGACTCCGGGTGGCCATGCTGACAAAGCACGCCGGCTCAACGACCTCGGGAATGCCCTTCAGTGTCGATTTGAGCGTCTTGGGGAGCTTGGAGACATCGAGCTTGCAATTCGGGTCATGCAACAGGCTGTTGATTTGACTCCGGATGGCCATGCTGGCAAAGCATACCATCTCAACGACCTCGGGAATGCCCTTCAGCGTCGATATGAGCGTCTTGGGGAGCTTGGAGACATCGAGCTTGCAATTCGGGTCATGCAACAGGCTGTTGATTTGACTCCGGATGGCCATGCTGACAAAGCACACCAGCTCAACGACCTTGGGAATGCCCTTCAGCGTCGATTTCAACATCTTGAGTCCTCTACAGGTACTAATATGTAGATACACCTTAACATGCGTACATGGGCACTCTTAAGTACTCTCACGATGTATCCTGTAGACTTGACTTGTCAACTCATTCTCGACTTGGAATCTCGTCCCTTCGTCTCTCGAACCTTCGCTTCGCCTTTGATTATTCTGCTAAAGGGTTCTCGTGGCCATAACCCTTTCAGGAATGCCTTTCGGGGTCGATTTGAGTGCCTTGAGGAGCTTGGAGACAGACTCGGGATGGCCTCCTGACAAAGCAGGCTGGCTCAGCAACCTCAGGAGTATTGATTTGAGTGTCATGGGGAGCGAATGCAATTTGGGTCATGCGACAGGCTACTTACTGATCTGACTCCTGATGACCATGCTGACGAGGCATACCAACCGGCGTTACACATTGAACAAGAGGCAATGCAGCTGTTAGCAAAGGATGTTTGAGCAATATATGACTGGTAAGGGTTTTTGTACATTTTGAGTAGCGTACAAGGTGTACAACTGCAGACAATGTACTATGTGTGGTTGGGACTCGGTTGGAAGATCTATGACGTTGCTCGGTGATTAAGGCGTTGCTCAGGCATTAACGGTGATCGATTGATCACGGAGTTTGTATTTGGATGTATGTATTCAAAAGCAAGTAGAACAAGATAAATTGGAGCATGTAACGTATGTAACGTCGGACCGGTGGGTTAGTTCAAGGTATATAAACTTAGATGTCCACTGTACATTGTACATTGTTCTACTATCGAATTTATCTTGGTTCTATTCTACAAACGCCTTGGGCCGAGCGCAATATCGAGATAAGCAGACTCTCATGATATGCGGCCAAGATACAGAGGGAGGGATTTTTAAAGAAAGAGAGGGCCTAGGAATGCGAAACATTCACTGACGGCCTACATTTCATCCACTCACATTTTGAGTTTCACTGACACATAACTATGTCTGTCAAAACACGTAGGGCTAGTGACAAACGCGCAAACTCACTGTTTTCATCTCCGTCCTCTTCATTCAATTCACTCGGAATACGGCGGCGTAGAGGTCCAGGGAGCAGCCACCGACTGCAATGGTCCCGGCCCGATAGAGCTGGAGGTTTGGTTGTTGGAATGATTGCACAGTTCAAGAAGCACAGGAAAACGCACCGTTGATGTCACACTGAACTACACTTTCCTGGCGCCTTAACCATACTGTTTTCACGCCAGACCGAGTAGGAAGAAGATAAAAGACACTGGTCATCGGGTCGTTTGCGTGTTTGAGAGCATGTAGTACATCGTGTGAAGTGCTCGTCTGCGTGAACTAGCGACGGAAAGGCGGATAAGGAAGATCTCGGTCAGTTGCGAAGCCACGCTGAAGACAGAGCGCGTAAAACTTACAACGTCCATTACCCAGTTCCCACCTTTGTGCTGAGGTATGTCCAATGCGTCGGTATGGATTTCTAGGTGAGGAAAAGCTAGGAAAGCGGGCGAAGCAAAACCGTAGTCAGCGATGAAGGCAAGGCTGGAGCGAGAGTGCTAAATTCACTATTTTCCCCCATTTTCCCATCATCGTCTAAGACCTTGCAATTTTCATCTGGCAGCTGTTCTACTAGCCACGGCCACGGCCACGGATCTACCGAGCAGCCAGAGCAACTCAAGGGTCTAGTAATAGCAGGAGAATTGAGGCCCAGTAGGTCGGGAAACGCGTCCAGGCAGCATGGACGCGCTATCGACGTGGAAGAGACAGTGAAAAAGGTAACGCGTAGGCTCAGCTCGATAGGATGAACACGTTACATTGACGGACCGCCAAGCCATTTATGGACCGAAGATGAATCGATGAAAGCTGGGAATGTGACATGTACGCCGCCGAGCAAGCCAAAGACCAATTTGCGGCATCTGGAGACAGTTGGGCCTTGAACATATCAGTCAGATGATGGATGCATTGGCAGAGTCATAAATCTATTTAACGAAGTTAGCCAGCTCGCGTCGGTTTCGCCGTCGCTGATCTAAAGAAATACATATGAGTCATAAAGACATATTTAATTAGTATACACACCAAAGCTACGAATTTGCAAGTATGGAGATCTTACGACGTTTGCGTATTTCACCTCTCTGGCAGGCTCTTCAAAATTTCCTCTATTCCAGGCCTTGCGCCAGGTGTGCGCTTCCAGCATTGCTCCAGAAGCGCCCAGAGTTCATCATCCAACCCTCTTTTAATGACTCTAGCATTAGTTGGCTGGGGAGGGAAATCACGCTCCTTCTTGACGTCCACGACTTCTTGCCAGGGGAAATTCAATATCTGCGTAGGGTGGGGCATGAGTTAGAAGCTGTGGAAATTGAAGCAATGTCAGTTGAATGAAGAACGGAAATTTTTGAGGAAATCTACGGACTCTAGGACTGTCATGGCCAACGAGTAGATATCCGATGCACGGGAAATCATCCCTTTCCCAGCATACACTTCTGGAGCAAACCACCGGTACAAATTGGCAGCAACGGTACTTTGAGTGAACGGTGTCTGTCACGTCATCTAACACCTATCCGAAACGTTAAAGTTGAGTAGGAATGGGGCGAAGAGGAATCAAAGATGACTGACCTTCGATAAGCCGAAGTCGGTGATGCGAGGGTTACCCTGTGAATCAATCAAAATGTTTGCCTGGATTTGCTGCCGCGTAAGAATGGTGTTGGTGAAAAGTTATAGAAAGCAACAAGTACCGCTCGGATGTCACCATGAACTATGAAAGGCTCCATCAAGCAATGCAGCACCCTGATTCCGTTGGCAATGGCTCGAATCTATCATGACCCAAGTAAGGAATAGCACGGGGTACGCGGGAATTGCGGGAGGACGGGAACGGGGGAGGTCAAGGGGGTCCGAAAAATTTATTTTATTACACAACCTCGAAAAATTTTTTAAGGACCTTGAGCAGACCAACCGACCGACCGACCTTCCGTAAAAGGCAGCTTATGTAATATACGCGTCATCAATTTCGCCTTCCTCGTTTCTGAGACCGACCTCTCTCTGCCTCGCAAACCTCGCACAGCCAGCCAGACAGCACAAACTCATCCAGCTGCACACATATACAATGGTACTATGATTTGGGAACGCAAAGGTGAGTTTCCTGACGCAAAAATGGCAGTAATAGTACTCACCCATTTTGCTCGGTTGCTGCAACCAGCTGCAACGTCGGTCGACTTCTCTCCATCTTGGACAACCACCCCGCACACACACACAAAGATATCGCTACCTTCCATCACTCTGGGCCTTTTGGTACGCTGGGATTTCTCATCCAAGTCAATCATTACTGTTTTTTTTTCTGAGTACACTGATGGAGTGGACGGCCAGGCAATGAGGATATTTGATTTTCCGTCTTACATGACCTATTCTCGCTGCCGCTGCCTATGATAGCTTACTTTACTTCATTTTGTTGCTCAAACTGTCAGAAAGGGATGTAAAATTATTTTATACACACTATCCTGCTCTTCTCAACGTATACGAAGCCCAAAAATATTACGCATCAAAAATTTTTTAGTGGCCTGCAGACCTCCAACCGACCGACCCCGGAGTGTACCGGTCCACAGTATCCGAACCCCCTTGGGGGAGGCGGGAATGGGTGCGGGATACAAATTGGGAATTTGACCATATCCCGCCCCCGTAACATGGGATTCCCGTCCCCGCCAAGCGGGTCATAGCTGATCTGTCAAGCCAATGATGAGCCGAGAGCCGACTCAAATTCACTGTGAAACCAATAAAGGTTGATACTCCAAGGGGGACCCGGGATTGCAGACCGGTACACTCCGGGGGTCGGTCAGTCGGGTCATTGAGGTCGTTAAAATTTTTTGGAAGTGTGAAATTTTTTATGGTTTACAGGCTTGTATCAGTGTAATTATGGGTCCTTTTATAGTTCTTGACTTAGTTCTTGTCATCCAGAGCTGTCTTGGAAGGTGATTGAGCCATTTGGCGTACATCCAATGAGTTGGCCCTAGTGAACTGCAGGGATATCCCCCAGGTATTTTTGGGCGTACCGGTACCCCTACCCGCGAAAACCCTTACCCGTCAGAAGGGTACGAGTTTGTACCCCTGGCGGGTAACCCGTCAGTTCACAAGTATATATATATAATGTAACTATGTATCTAAATCCAACTACTCGCTATGGAATATTATTTTTTGAAGGTGGGATACATCAGTTTTGCTTTGTTCAAGCATTCAGCCACAGTGATCAAGGCTTTCCGGCGTGTGAACAGCGACATGTCACTTACCCATATTTGGATGTCGTGGTGGCAAAATACTATTATTGAACTATGTACTAAAGAATTACACAGAACGTACTCAAAGTAGTGAATATATTGAGGTAAACTACGGGTACAAAATTTTGGATGGCAGGTACGGCGGGTCTGCCTTACGGGTAAGGGTCAGCACGGGTTTTGAAATCCATACCCGTACCCTTGGGACCCCTACCCGCGACCCCCCATGACCCCCCAAACCCCTGCTTCTCACTAGTTGGCCTGACACCCGCCACCTGAGTACCAATGTCTAGATACCCGTGTGGCCACCCCAGCGCATTAGGATTAGGGCTTCCCTGCGAGGGGCACAGCGCCGAGCCAAGGGTAAGCCAAAAATGGAAGGTCAGTATCACGTTGCACCTTCCATATATAGGCATACCTTCCCTATTTAGTAGGTATCGGTCGGTCGGTCGGGTCCCAGAGGCCGTTAAAAAATATTTCGACGTAGTGTACGAAATCAAACTTTTCGGTCCCCCTTGTGATACTCACCTTTTTCTCGGGTGTCGGTCACCCATCACCCAAAAACTGGTTTAACCTTGGTTTAATCTCACCCTGCCCTCACCCTCAGCTTCACCTTTTTGAAGTTTCAACTGTTGGTGAAGGTGAAAATCACCCTTCACCCTGCGTGCACCGGCATAGTCCGACCATCCAAATGTGTCACGATGATGCAATATGGTCACGTTATGTTCGTTTTTTCTTCCTCAACCACAACCGTCGACACATACGTCCTAAGCCTGCTCACACTGGTCGTCACTACCATCGTCTCTGACTGCCAATTTATGTTCCTGGTATCTTACAATGACCTCAACGCTTCAAGTGTGTTCTCCTTGAGGCTGTTACAGCCCTTTTATCAACAGCCAGCTCTATTCAATACGAAGTATTGCCAGTCGCTCCTCAACCAAACTCGAGATTTCTTGCAGTCTTTCTGGGCCCATGGACACTAGAGCTCACCTACATGAACTTCAAGACTATCTCCCTCATTATCTCATCTCGATTGAACCAGCTCATGAGGTCTAACCTTTTATTTATGCTTCAGATCCCACTCCGAAGGTCATTATTATATGGGGTAGGAAACAGTAATAACTGGACCTGTTTACAGGATGACTGAGCTTGGTGAGTTGTTATAGTGAGCTTTTCTCACTCACAATTTACTAACCTCTTTGCCTAGTGACGAGCCTGCATGGTGATGGCGACGACAAGCCTCTGACACGCATCAAATGAAGCTCTATGATGTGGCCAAACCGGGTGCGTATTTTCCGCATGCCTGTCTACTTGTTGCTGAAATCTATGCATCATTGGTCCCTTTGCCCAGTCTTGGTGTGTCTCTTCACTTCGAAACATGCTTTTTGCTGACTTTTTTTTGCTGGATCTTATCACATTACAGCTACATATTAGTCCCTCTTCCTCCCACCACTTTTTCCTATGCTGTTCTTTATTGCATCCTACATATGCCATCTGACTAGTGTAGCATACGCATGTCATTTGTATCTTCATACTTGCCAAAATGATCTTATTTCTGTGCAGCATAGTTGACTGGATGGGCAAGTGTGTAACAAAACCAAAGGTGAAAAGTGGTCACCCATTGCTCACCCCTTGAACGGTGCAGGGGTGACATGGATTATTTGCGGAAATATACGGGGTAAATGTCAACCTTATGTTGGGTCAAAATCACCTATCGGTTTTATCCTGTGATCACCCACTAGGTGGTTGATACTCAACCGTTCTTCAGGTAATTCTCAACCAGCCATTGGTTTATCTGCTCGGGTGACATTCACCCTTTCCTGGGCGCACAGTGAAAGCTGAACAACCAAGCGAGGCCAGAACTATACAGTTTTACTGGATATGAGCCTAGTACTTACTCAGTTGTAGTTTTTCGTCTCAACAAAAAAAAATTCTCCCCTAATCTCGTTGAAATGGCTGAACTGCCAGCAACATCTACTGATGTTGAGCGGCATTTTAGTTGAGGCCGATTGTTGCTGCCATATGTACGCAACCGACTGAAGGCGCAAACAACGCGGTCATTGATGTGCCTGGGTCAATGGAGTCCACTTGGTATGATCCACGACAATGATATTAAGGCCGTCGTTTTCTTAGACGAGATCCCACTTGAGGAGGGTGACGAGGATGGTGATATTGAGATGCCTGAAGGGTGGGATAGGATTGACTCGGACATAGAGGATGGTATATAGGTAGTAGGTACATTTTTAATTTTTATAGCCTAGTCTCCCGTAGTACAGTCGTGGACAAGCAAAATTGACAAATTTGTAATTGACGGATCGCCGCAGATCAGCTACATTTGAGGCCAAAATAAGAGCAGATTTGTACTCAGGGCACGGAAATACGTCGAAAAAAGCACTTTAGAAGTCTTTCCCACGGTTTTTTGGGAACGGCCAAATTTTTGGAAGATTTATACGATTTTGTAAGGGCAGAATTCAGCGTCAAAGTCTACCAGTCTAATTAACTACAGCATCTAAATGCATCATAGCAGTGGCTGAGACCGCTCGATGACCCTTCTGCTTCCGAACAGCCCATTCTGCAGCATTTCCTGTGAGTCCAAGTCTATACGCGCGCTCATCCACCTCCAGGAACGGTTAATAAAGCGGCGAATGACATCAGTGGGGCAGGCGTCGAGGTGCTTGAAGACCGCTTCTTTGGCCTCCGCAAATGTGTTGTGTGGTTCTTCACAGTAACGGTATTTGGTCCACCCCCAGTACTAAGTAACAACAGATAAGTAAAAAGTATATAGAGTTTAATCAACAACTTACCATTTCTATCGGGTTAAGCTCGCAATGAAACTTAGGGAGGAAGATACAAAGATGACCTTTGCAGGTGATCAGTTCCTCCAGCATCAAAATTTGATTAGCAAAGTCATCCTGTTTGCTGAGAAGGCGGGCCATGCAGTATCTATCATTTTCAAAAGGACAGATTGGCTTGCATTTGGCATGCATGCCCTCAACATCAAATCCACGCTCCCTAAGAACTTGTTCCAGACCTTTGGGGGAGCCATCAGAAAGCGTCATTTTCTGAACCTGACCATGTTTTGATGTGTTGGGACTTGACTCCGGAATAATGGTATCCTTCTGCTTTCGTTGCTTTCCGCCGTTGGATTTGTTCATCTCGAAAGCACGGAGAGCATCGGGTGCAAGAGAAGCATGTGCAGATGATTGATCGAAAACGAATAAAGCAACACAGTCAGGATGCGCCTCTTCAAATATTGAAATGGCCTCCTCAATCTGCTCTAGAAGCTGCTTCGTGTCCCACCAATCATCACCTGTGGAACCTGGATAAATGACACGACGAGCATCTCGAGTGATTTTTCCATTCTCGTCACGACAAACCAACCGACCAGTAACTTGATTAATGAAGTCTGAGATGTGAATCAGATGGCCGCGACCTTTCTTGCGCAACATAATTTGACCAATCTTAAGCCTGGAAGCATTTGGTGAGAATGACAGTTAAAATAAAAAGGAGAATACAAACCATATGGTCGCCTTGAAGTCGTTTACGTGGAAGCCACTTTCATCATGAAATTGTGCAATGATCTCCTTCTCTCCAGGCAGCAGGTTCGGCTCAACTCTCCGCACCTCTTCGCCTTCATACCGAGCCATGCGACGTTCCCATTTTAGCATCTCGGGAACGTTTAGACATGTTTTCGAATACAGGGCCTGTGTAATAAGAAGTGGGACGTTCTGTAACCAAGTTAATTACAAAACTAACGAAACGGAAAGTATCTTGTATGGCACACCTTTATGTTCTCTTTCTTGACGCTTTCTCTTCTTCATTAGGTTTGGAGGAATCCAGTCTTCATTGTAAATATCCGTGTCCATGGCTGCCGCATACTGAATCAGCTTTTCAGTCAGTCCAGGTGTCAAATAGTCTTCTTCAGTAAAATCATCCAATTCTAATGCTTCTGCTTCTTCATCATCTTCTTCATCAGAACCATCTCCTTCAAAGTCCTCTCCATCAGAATCCTCTCTCTTGGAGTCTCCCTCATACCCATAAAAGTAGGCAAAGCCAGTCAAGTCCTCTGGGAGCCAAGCACGGTCAAGAACCTCGTTTTCATCTGTCTTTTCGGGTGAGGGTGCCCTGCTTCTCCTTCCCTGATCGAGGTTTTCGCTTTTTGACTGATTCCGCAAGCCTGTAGTGTCTCGTTTGCGCTTGCGAGGACGACCAAGGCGCTGTAGAGTGCGCATAGTGTTTCAAAAGTTGGTTGGATTTCCTTATTCGGCTAGTGAAATTTGCGCTTACTAGTGACTCCACAGCCCTGCTTTTTTTCGGAATAATGATCAGCTCCTCAAACGGAGTCGATTCCGCATTTTTTCAGATTTTTCCGGGTTTTTTTGAGGAACGGCCAACTTTTTGGGATCAAAATTTCCCCCTTCAGTTTGAGAGAAATCAGCTTGATAGAGTACCATCTATTGGTGCCCTAGATACCATAAATACAGTAATCTATCGTTTTCGCTATTAATTATGCCCAGGGAAAGTGGGCCGAAAATTTTGTCGTGTTTGCTTGTCCGCGACTGTAGTAGGTATTTCCCGCACCCCGCGGGTTCCAACCTCTTTTTGCGCTTCCCGTCAATATCCCCGCTCCCGCCAGCCCAGGAACGGGATTTCACGGGGTGTGGTACGGGTTTGAAAAATTTCCCCACGGGTCTCCTGTGCTGTTCCCTAGACCCAAGACCTTGAGAAACAAGGAAAAGAAGTAGCTCCCCAACTGTCACCCACCAGCTGCGCAGCTGTCTGTAGTTCACTTTCGCATCATTCTCTTTGACATAGGAGAGAGCACTTCCCTTCTCTTGCCACGGACTGACTATAAAGCTACAGTGAGACTCAGGTCAGTACATACTGATGGGAAATGGAAAAGAAGCCTTACGGATCGAAATCCATATCTTCTCCTAACGAAAATCCATAGAATGGCAGGATATATTTCCCTTGGTCTAGCTTCCATACCTGCTCCCAGTTATGAGCTTCACGTAAGAATTGCTACAGATCTAGTATGAGCACCACAGCCAAGCTATTAGGGGTGCTCACCGTAGCCGTATATACAGGGGACACGGATGGTATGTACGGTTATGACGCTGTACCGTATGGAGTCTCGGACAAAATTTAACGGTACGGCTACGGCAAGACCGTCAGCCATCTATGGGAATTGTCATATGGCAATACGGCCGTGGGTTATGGCTTTGCCACATGGCCAAGGCACGAACCCTAACCCCCTGATCTCTAGCTTATGTCTTTGGGTCTGGTTTGGACCACCCGAAAACACATTTTCAAGCCATTTTTATATAAGTAGAGGTGATTAGCAGTGCCCATTTTTGCGTTTTCAGAACTCTCCGGACACTGATTGGCCAAGTTCTAGATGCCGTCATCAGGGTTGGAGGCTTGAACTGTGCTCTCCTTCCTTCTCAGTGTTGGGCGTTGCGAATCACATCTACTGCCCCTCCTTTTGACCTAGAAAATCTCATTATGTACATGCACATCTTTCTATTACCCTCATTGAACTGGCTAGTATTTCTTGTCCCTAACTGGTTCCAATGCATATCTAGCAGGTATGCGGTTCTTAATTGGTTTCTGTAAACGTGTTGTGACGTTACACAATCACATGATCGTTACAATACTATATATACTAGTCACATTACATCTTGTAACTTGATCTTTTTACTTTATCTTCAATTACGACGTGTTCTAGATTCTTTCTCGTCTGATCCTCCTCTCGCTCATCTTTCGTGTTCCTGCTCGTACAGCAGGTTCTCACTTTTTTTGAATCTATTTGTGTGTAGAGCTGCAAGGCGATGCACACGTCATCGGTAGAAAACATTGCGTGAGTACCGTGTTTTTTTTTACTTGACATTCCAGACACCCGCCCTTCTCATTTTCCTTCATTTCTCCGTCTCCTGCCTTCTTTCGTTCCCCACCTTTCTCTTCCTACTCCTTCTCCTCCTTTGACCTGCATCGGTCTGCAATCGCTCTTTCAAGGTTCCCTGTCGTTTTCCTACAACGCGTTTTAACAGTCTGTCTTCTGCCTTCTGTCAACTGTCTTCCCTTACCGCATTTTGAGTCGTCTTATTGCGTACTGAGATTCGTCTTTTAAAACTGCGTATCGTTAACCGTCATTGTCACCGTCTTTAATTGTCTCTTGTCTTCGCCTCCAAATTGGCTTCATTATTGCCTAGAATCATGACTGATCTCGCATCTGATTACAGAACCCGATCTCGAGCCAGAAAGACCTCTGCTGGAGAAGTCAAAGCTGCAACCGGTACCTCTGCCGTAGCTGAACAGTCCTCGACTCCCTCCTCAGCGTTATCAAGTCTCCCTGACGATCTGAACAGCCTCCCTGAACTTCCTGATTCCTCCGACCAGGAACAACCTCCCAACACGGATAAACCCACCCAAGCTCAACAGGTGCATTGCACTCCGACTTCAGATTCAAAACGTCGTTCCAGCTCCGCCTCCTCTGACCACTCCTCATTGTCCTCCTCGTCCTCTGCATCCTCAGCATCCTCTGTTCCCGGTCGTTGCATGTCGTCCAACGCAAATAGTTCTTCTGACGTCTGGGTCAACGGCGGTCCAGGTAAACCTCCGAAGGTATTCGTGAGGGACTTGACCACCCAGCAGTATTCCAACATCCGCACCTCCTTCCTACACTACACATCCTCTTGGAAAGTCCCTCTCACTAGCTTCGAAACCAAGGAGGCTCGCGACCTCCTGGCCGAGTGCTTCACGCACGAGGACTCCATGAACTTCTTCTCAGTAAAGAGAGACGAGTTACACGAGGGATCGGCAGCCGACTTTGAGAACATCGTCTGCTCCCACATCCTCGGTGTCAAATGGAAGGAGAACACGGAACGTCTCATCACTGGTGCAAACCTGGCCAAGTTCAGAGACGAGGATTTCAGCCTGATGTTTAACACGTTGATGGCCTACAACAAGCTACTTGAAGGAATGTCTCGCCACATGAGTGACAGCAGTCTTCTTGTTGCGCTCCGTACCGCTATTGAGCGGGTTCCAGGTGCTGGGTTGAGAGATTATTTAGAGGAGAAGAAGGTTCTCGACGTTGAGGCTGGTCAGGACTTGAAGAAGTGGGTCGAGGTTATCACGATTCATGATGCCGAGTATCGCAAGTTTAAGAAGCCTGAACGTGACCGCCTAGAGCGTTTGGAGAAGGCCCTCAGGGCGGCGTCGTATTCAAACCAAACGTCATCTTCGTCTTCCAGGAACACAGACAGCTCTTCCAACTCTCAATACCGTTCCTCTCGTGCGCCTGCTCCTGCCGTCAGTGCCGTCTTCCCTACTGACCGTGCTCCTTACATGTCGGAGGTCTGGGCGCTAGCAGGTCAGATTGACTTGTACAAGGCAATGCACATGTGCTTCAGCTGTCGCATAGCAAATGCTGATCATAAAGGTTCAAATTGTCTGACCAAAGCTGTCACCCCGCCTCTCACTGTCCCGAACTGCCCTTTAACTCAGGACGACGTCGACTATGTCACCAAGATCTGGAGGGAACATAATAAGCCGGTCTCGCTCAACGCTATACTCAAACGTCGAACTGCTCCCGCTGTCGCTGCAGTGGGTATGGCTTCAGGTGTCATTGACGACCTGGACGCCTTCCTCGAGGATGTTCGTGGTCACTCCCATCCTGTATCCGCTGTTTTCCCCTCCACTTGCAACGTCTCTGATGCAGACCTATATTCCAACGCTCATGCCCGTCGTCGCTCATCTTCTTGGCCCTCGCCCATGCATGTACCTGGTCGTCGTGGTCGTTGTTCTGACCATTACGATGACTATGCGAACTCGCCGTCCCCTGATAACCGTCGTCGTCACTATAGCCCTTCCCCTCGCCGTCATCGTCGCTCTCCCTCGTCCTCGCCATCTCGAGCTTCTCCAGTTGCCGCCTTGAACCGTGTAGACAATGAAGAGGATGTGGACTGGGTCGAGAATGATGGACCTACGACCCCAAAGGGTCAGAAACCTGCTGCTGGACCGCATAACACAGTTGTGAGTGAAGCTCCCTTACGACTTCCCCACCTGAACCTGCGCGCTGCCCTTGAGGGGCCAGCGACCTTGTCACCGTTAAATGTTTCCTTGCTCCTAGACTCTGGCTCACATATTGTTTTGATTAGGGATGATCTGGTTGTGTCCCTTGGCCTTCGTCGTTTCCGATTACCACGCCCTGAACTGATTGGCGTTGCAACTACCGACTCCTCGTCTCAGTCTCATACCATCGCATTGCATGAATTCGTTAAACTCCGCATAACAGATCACTCGAATACTTGGACTTCTCGTACTGTCCAAGCCATTATCGCTCTGTCTCTTTGTTCTCCAATGATTCTAGGTCTCCCCTTCTTGTCACATAATAACCTGTCTATTAATTGTGCGGATCGCACGTGTATCGACTCTGTAACTGGTATAGATATCCTAGATGCTAAGGCATCTGCAGCCCGTGTTTTGTGTTCCAAATCCCCTCCTGATAGCCGTAGTCCCAAGCAGAAATGCATTGATATTTGTAAACTTCGTATAGCCGTGATCCGAGAATTGAAATCATTCCAGGATCGGAATCCCTGCTTGCGAGACTCTGATGAGGTCCATACATTAAATATCGCTGCGGCCGTCAAGGCTCATCTCGAAACATTGGAAAGCTTGAGTGAGTTGGAGAGACGATCGAGCGGCATCAAGGAGAAGTTCTCTTCAGTGTTTGAAAAGATTCCTCATGTGTCCGAACTGCCAACTGACATTTTATGCTCCATCAAATTGAAAGATGCTAATAAGACGTTTTCTGCAAGAGCTTACTCGTCTCCTCGGAAATACAAAGAGGCCTGGTCGACGTTAATTCAGGCACACTTGGATTCTGGCTGCATCCGTCCATCAGCTTCTGCTACAACGTCACCAGCCTTCTTAATTCCTAAAGCAGACCCAACTGCCTTACCTCGTTGGGTTAACGATTATCGCGTCTTGAACGCGAACACGATTCCAGATAGGCACCCGCTGCCGAGAATTGAGGACATTTTGGCAGACTGCACCAAAGGACGTATCTGGGGAAAGATGGATATGATGGATTCCTTCTTCCAAACTAGGCTGGATGAAGCATCAATTCTGTTAACAGCAGTTAATACTCCACTGGGCTTGTATGAATGGGTTGTGATGCCCATGGGGATTCGAAACGCACCAGCGATACATCAATGTTGGGTGGCGTCTGCCTTACGAGAATTCATTGGAAAGTTCTGTCATGTGTACCTGGATGATATTATCATTTGGTCAAAGGACGAAAACGAACATGCACGACATGTTGAATTAATTCTCGCTGCGCTTAAAGAGAACAAGCTGTATTGTAACCCGAAGAAGTGCAAGTTTTTCCAGTTAGAAATTGACTTCCTGGGTCATCACATCTCGCGTAGAGGTGTGGAGGCTCAATCGGGCAAATGCGATGCAGTACTGCATTTTCCGAGACCTCATTCTGCTGCCACGGTGCGCCAATTCCTAGGGATGGTCAGGTTCATTGCAGGTTACCTAGATAACCTGGCTGAGTATACACGCGCACTGACTCTGTTAACAAGGAAGGAATGTAATAAGAACTTCCCAGAGTGGTCCTCTGACCACGAAAAGGCGTTCGTGAGGATTAAAGAACTGGTTGTCGAACATGCGGTGCTGACAACAATTGACCATGTGAATCCTGGGGACAACAAGATATTTTTGATTTGCGACGCCAGTAATTGGTGCACCGGCACGATCTTGGCTTGGGGTACTGACCTCAAATCTGCGAGACCTGTCGGTTTCGACTCTGCTCAGCTTTCAGGTGCTGAACTGAATTATCCAGTCCATGAAAAGGAATTGCTGGCCATTATTCGTGCGCTAAAGAAATGGAGAGCGGATTGTATTGGCATGAAAGTATACATACTCACGGATCATCGTACCTTGACGAATTTTCATGGCCAGAAGGATCTTAGTACCCGGCAGATTCGGTGGCAAGAGTTTTTGAGTCAGTATGACTTGGACATCTCATATCTGCCCGGAGATGAGAACACCGGAGCAGACGCCTTATCTCGCATTGCACCAGGTTCCTTGCCAGGGGAATCACCACCGTCTCATCCTAAGGGTACATCTGCACTCTGGCGGCGTGCGTGTATCGCACCTGTGCTGTCTACCTCTGTCGATGTTAAATTTTTAGACGCGATTAAGAAAGGCTACCAGACTGATGAGTTTGTAAAGAAGCTCACAGAGCTTCCTGCTTTACCAGCGGGTATAGAGAAACGCAACGGCCTGTGGTATGTCTCAAACAGGTTAGTTATTCCGTCGACAGGCAACTTGAGGGAGACTCTTTACCGACTGGCCCACAACAGTACTGGTCATTTCGGTGGTGACAAATGCTACGCGTTCCTACGCGACTTGTACTACTGGCCAAACATGTGTAAAAACCTGATTGGTTCATAGGTTCCTTCATGTCAGGATTGCCAGCGTAATAAAGGAAATACTGCAAAGAACCCCAAGGGTCCTCTTCATCTGCTGTGTGTACCTGAAGCTTGACTTGACAGTGTCGCATTGGATTTCATTGGTCCTCTTCCCGAAGACGAAGGATTCAATTGCATTCTGTCCATGACTGACAGACTAGGTGCTGATCTCCAGATCGTACCTATGCGCACAGACATTTCCACAGAACAGTGCGCCGTCTTGTTTTTCAACAAATGGTATTGTGAGAATGGATTACCGGTGGAACTGGTTTCTGACAGGGACAAGCTATTTATTTCTAAGTTTTGGAAAGCCTTCATGACGTTGACGGGTGTGAAACTGAAGATGTCGTCTGCCTTCCATCCTGAAACGGACGGGTCCTCTGAACAATCTAATAAGACGATTAACCAGGCCTTACGGCACTACGTTTCGTGACAACAGAAGGATTGGGTCAAGGCCCTCCCCAAGGTCCATTTCAACATTATGAATGCGGAGAACTCCAGTATCGGAATGTCTATGTTCCAACTTAAAACGGGACGTTCTCCACACATCCTGCCTCCTCTGACCCCACAAGCCGAGCCTGAGAACGCAGAGGAATTTAGTGTTCGAGAATTCCTGGAAAGAATGTTGACCATAGAGCAGGATGCTCGTGATGCCTTGTTCGCGGCAAAGACTCAACAAGCCGTTCAAGTGGATAAACATCGAGGTTCGCCACCTAAGTTCAAGGAAGGAGATATGGTGATGTTGTTGACAGCGAACCGCAGGCGACAATATGTCCAGGTGGGTCAGAATCGGGTGGCTAAGTTTTTTCCCAGGTTCGACGGACCCTACAAGGTTGTTAAAACTCATCCAGAGACGGACTCTTACACCCTGGATTTGCACAACATGCCTAAAGTTTTTCCTACGTTTTATGTGGCGCAGTTGAAAGCCTTCATTCCCAATGATGACAACGAGTTTCCTGGTCGTGCTCGGATTCCGGCACCGGACCCTGTCCTCGTGAATGGAAAAGCAGAACATTTCATCGACCGTGTTATTGACTCGCGCAGACACGGGCGTGGGTGGCAATTCTTGGTTAGGTGGGTAGGTGAAGGTCCTGAGGGTGACGAATGGGTTCCCTTCTCATCAATACGCGATTGTGAATGCATTGATGAATGGGCTAAACAGGGTGGTGCCGGTCCTGAGGAAATGTTCAATGATGAGATTCCTCGACCTACTAATTAATTGATCTCTCCAGATAATAACAAAATTTTTTCTTCTTTCCTTTGTCATTTCGTGCTTCATTGCTCATTACACACTACATTTTGCTTCAGAACGGGGAGGAGTGTAAACGTGTTGTGACGTTACATGATCACATGATCGTTACAATACTATATATACTAGTCACATTACATCTTGTAACTTGATCTTTTTACTTTATCTTCAATCACAATGTGTTCTAGATTCTTTCTCGTCTGATCCTCCTCTCGCTCGTCTTTCGTGTTCCTGCTCGTACAGTGTTTGAGCAGTAAGATTATCAGGTATAAAAAAGTCTCAAGATAATGTCAAATTGCGTTGAAGAGCAATTCTTAACAGTGCCTATGTACCAAAAAAACCTGTTTTATCATCCGTAAAGCCATAAATAGTTGTAAAATACGGTAACCGTACCGTCTTGAACTGAGTTATATTTTATATGGCACGGCCACGGTGTTACTGTAACCATCTCAAACTGTATTTCTTACGACCATGGCCATGCACAGTACAGTGAGCACCCCTACAAGCTATACAGCAGAGTACACAGCTTCAGCGTTTTCTCATTCCCATCCATGGATGCCCTTAAAACCTTCACAGCAACCGCCTCCTTCTGAAGATAACAACCTTTAAAGATATCCACTGTAGCCGTATGGAACACCGCACGTCTTCCAATATCTGTGAATTCGCCGGAGGTAAGATGGAGATTGGGAAGAAGTGTGTTCGTGGACTTTTGATAGATAGATAGATAGATAGATAGAAATACACGGCACGGTCCTCTACGAACATGCCGGGTGTAGACGTGGTATAGCCCGCCACGGCCTACGTCTACTCTAAGCCCTTACCAATGAAATCGAGCACGTCAACATCGTGACGGTAGTCCCACAGCAGGTGATTAGATCAGGAGCTTGCACAGCTAAATCAGAATCGTTGAATCGTGTTTGATGATGCGCTGAAATTCGTACATGTTGCATGCAAGGCCAATGAATTGGTTGGTCTGGACGTTTGTTTGTGAATTGAGTTGGGTACTCTGTACTTGACCCAGTAGCTGTGATAAATCCAGCAACAGTAAGCATTGGACAGGCCATAACACACATTTTTTATAAAAGTATATAAAAATTGCCTGGGCTAACCATGCAAGACGTTTTATAAAACCAATGGATCAACCATAGGCACTTTTATAAAGCACTCAGCTCACGCGCAATTTTTTAAAAACCCAGCATCTCCTGGACCTCTTCTCACGACCCCAGCGTCGCTGGTCCATCTCCTATTTCCCATTTCAGAAAGCGGCAATGCGGCAAATGCCACAGGGCAGCACAGCATCTCCTCCTGTCATCAGCTCACCTCGTCGCTTCAAGTTTTCAGTTGGGGATTTTGTCGTTTGCACTCTACATTGCTGACGCACTCCTCTTCTTCTCTGATATTTTAACGCGAGGCTTTCGGCTGGGTACTGCCACCTTGATATTTGATTTACAATACTTATCAATTCCTGTGTATGACCAAAATTCCTGTTGTATGACCAAAATTCCTTCTAAATCCTAGTACTGATCCTATTTCTCTGGGAAATAATGATTATTATACTATGCCCTGCTGATTCGCAACTCCCAGGGTAAGAAATTGTGCATTCAAGATCCGGTGCAATTTATGTTGTATGACCAAAATTCCCATGTATGACCAGAATTCCCGTTGTATGACTGAAATTCCTTCAAAATGCCTATGCTGATGCTCTTTCCATGCGTAATGGGGATATGCTTCATAAATTTGCAATTCCAAGAGCAAGACATTGTGCACTCAAGGTCCGGTGCAATCAATGTTGTATGACTGTGTATGACCAAACTTACTGTTGTATGATTGAAATTCGTTCAGAATTGAAATATCGGTACCATTTGCATATGGTATGGTGATTATTTTACAATGCTTCATTCATTTCCAATGCTGAGAGCAAGAAACAGTGCATTTAAGGTCCAGTACGAGCTGGTGTATGATCAAAATAGACCCTGTATGAGCAAAAATCCAATTCTAGGACTCTAGCGCTGTTCGTACAGTACATCTGGTTGATTATGTCGAGGCCTTAAGTCACTGTACATACCAAGGATTGAATACTGTCCAGTCGTCTTACCAGACAAAACACGAAGAGAGTATACGTCACACAAAAAGTCAAAACACCACATGGTTGTTTCATGATTCATAACGAAATGATAGGGACAGCATGAGTAAAGGGACAGAAAATTCTGAATACAACCTGCAAGATCTCATGAGATCTACTTCAGCAAGGTTTCTGTTTGATTAATATTTGGAAATGCTTTCATTTAGACAGCTCATTATGTGCAAATGGGACCAGAATATGGCCTGTACCACACTGTGCCTCTAAGTACTTAGTACTGATTTACTATGTAGAATAACTAGCAGTGACCCGTGCTACGCACTCATTGCAGTCTTTTCACACAGACATGATTATAGTTGTGTGGGCCAGATGACATCGACAGCAGTCTCCTCGTTCACTTTGGTATTGAATGGCTGTCATTTCCAGATGCAGAATGAAGTTAAGATGAGGTTGTCAAAAAATGGTTCTATTTTACTAGAGCCCCCGTTAACTATAGATAAAATGCCAACCATTGAAAAAGACTGCTTCTAAAGTAAATTCAAGTAGAAAGTTTCTGTGAAACAAAAGCAAGTAGAATATACAGCAAGAGACAGTAAAGTAGACTAATCAAAGGCCAGGAAACTTTTGAAAATAAGATAGATTGAGGTTGAATAGGTGAATCAGGCCAAGGGGGCTGGTGAGTTTGGGTCCTGGTCCTGGTCTGCATTGAACTTCCTCTTGGGAGCAGGAGTCAGAGTAAAATCATTGTAATTGAACTTCAGTTGTTTGTTGACAGGAGTGGATGGACCTATTATCAACAAAATCAGTCAGTAAACACAGAAGCCGGACAATTAAGATGACTGGATGGCTTACCAGGAGTTGGAGGAGGAGGTGTCAAGAACGTTGTCACTTAGCAATAACCACCCAAGTCACACAATGAACCAATAGATTGACGAGTTACAAACAAGACAATATATATATATATATATATATATAGAGAGAGAGAGAGAGAGAGAGAGAGAGAGAGAGAATAGAGAAATAGTAGAGACGAGTAGAGGATGAGTAGCTGACTATACTCGACACTGCACTGTACTGAGAGTGGAGTGGAGACGAAGTGAACAGACTAAGGAACTAGCTACAAGTCCTTTGGTATATATGTAAAAGAAGTGAATTGAGAATAAGTGAATAAGTGAGAATGTCCATGGAGATAGGAATCGGAAGAGATAAATGATGAACATATCAGATCAAGTGATGGTAACCGTAGACAGAGAAGATGATGGTGGTAAAGATGAGGGGAATGAATAGTAGTCCGTGGAGATAAGAAATGAATAGATCGGCAATTTGTGACACTACCCCCCTCTTATGACAAGCTTGCACCGGAGCTCATGTGTCGTTGGACTCATTGTCCGAGACTGTCGGATCCCAAAGTCCTTGTTCCCATGCGTCGTTGAGTCTTTTGTCGATCTCCTTAAACTCCGCCTCCTGCGAATCACTGCTCTCATACCCTGTGCCATATGTATTCCATTCCCATAGTGCTGCGGGGGTGTGATGTCCCCAGGAGCCCCAACTGTCAGAGTCCCAACCGTCATTGTCATGGGGGTTACCCCATCTATCACCTGCTATGTTGTTGTCTGCAGTCCACCAATCGTTGTGAAACCAACTGTTTGGGTCGTAGTTCCATGCCATACAGAAGAAGAGATCGACTCTGTTGCTGTGAGGGTCGTATGGGATTTTAGTCCCGGAGCAGGCAAGTGAAGTTTCTGGTGAGAATGAGAACAATGTGGATGTAGTGGAGGTGTACATTTTTGCAGTGTTCATGTGTGAACGTAGCTTCTTTTAACCTCCCTACTAACTGAACGGGCACCTTGTCTCAGTGGTGTTTGACAGTGGACACCGTCTATCTGTGTCGGTATGCCGGTGGATGTTTCTGATGGAATTCTTCGACCATGTCTGTTACGTTTGACAGGTTTGACATGGGAACCCAAGAGTTCTCAGAGTCAGGGTAGTCCAACCATTTAATGAGATACTGAGTTCCTTTCTTATTCCTGGTGGGTTTGGAGTCTAGTATCTGTTCGACGTCGTATTCTTCATCTGCATCCAACAACTCCGCGGGTGGTTCAGGGTAATTCGGTCCATGCGCGTCTGTTTCAATGTATGTTGACAGCAATGATGCATGAAAGACAGGATGTATTCGCCAGGTCTTTGGTAATTTCAACTTGTAGTTGACCTGACTGATTATTTCAATGACTTCGAATGGTCCATGACCAGCTGTAGCTGTAAGAATTATACGAAGTATACTGACAATAGCCCTGGGCATACATTGCATTATATCAGGACATCTCACCTACAAGGTCATTTTAAAGGCATACAATGCATAATATTGTCTCTCAATACTACCTACACAATGTAAAGTATGTTCAGGTGTACATTGCATTATATTAGGACATCTCACCTACATGGTCATTTTTAAAGCACACAATTAATAATATTGGGTAACTACTACCTACACAATGTAAAGTATCTTCGTGAATGTAGCTCTCTCGGAAACATCCGAGTGGTACTATTACCATGTGGCTGATACTACTACCTACAATGCAAAGTATACCATGTCTGTTTAATGCAGCTGCTTGGCCATATCGGAAACATCCGAGCACAGGCATGTGATAATGCTGCCGCTGCTGTACCTCTCGGAAACATCCGAACGGTTCTTTCTCTCGGGAATATCCGCATTTTTACTGCAAGAGCCACATAGTGCATAATATATTGACTACCGTTCTTACACAAGGATACCAATCTAGGTAGCAGCACATAGATACATAACACAGGCTCACGGTAATGCCATCTAAAAAAAAAACAGCACTGGCACAGGATAATGCCGCCGCGGCCAGAAACATCTGGGTGGCTCTCAGGAATATCCGGGTTTTTACTCAAGAGCCGCATACTTACAGTGCATAATATTACATTGACTACTGTTCTTACACAGTATACTGATGTGGGTAGAGCAGAACACGGCTACGTAACACAGGCTCACGGCTGCTGTTGCAGCTCTCAGCAATATCCGTGTTTTTACGTTTCATTGATAGCTTGTTGATCATTGTTGTTCCACCTCCACCATTCCCTTTCCTTTCCTCTCCTTGTCCCGTGGTTCCTGTCTTCAACACGCCATTCAAGTGGCCTCACCTCCCTACTTCTCAAATTTTGTTTCGGTTAATGGGGAAATGGATTGCGGGATTGCTTGGATATGGCAAGCCAACGCATAGAGTTTTTATTTCTTCATTTTTTTCTGATGTCTCTTCCAACAATGGCTCCATAACAAATAGATAATTTGCATTTACTGAATGTTGACTGGGGACCTAGTTCTCTATAATACGTTGTCAGCACTGTGCTAAGATGACCATCTTTCTTCTAGTATGTGTGATTTAAGCTGATCACTCTACCAAGTAAGCATTCTTCCGCTCTTCCACGCGTCTCTGATACTTATTTGCTTTGATCTCTTGAGCTCAACATAAATCAGGAGCATGATGGGGTAAAGGGTACTCGCTGAGTACTATTTGAATTCTAATTTGAATTCTATTTCTCCCTTTAATGACACACCTCCTACATGATAGGGTGAATAGAACTCGCTGAGTACTGTATAAATTCTGTTATTTGAATTCTATTCCTCCCTTTAATGACATGCCTCCTACAAGGAGCATGACAGGGTGAATAGTACTTGGTGAGTTCTATATGAATTTTATTCCTCCATTCAATGACACGCCTCCTCTCTACAATTTACACACCTTCTCCCCCCTTTTCCGGTCCGGAGGCTTGATAAAATCTATGTAGAGCTTTTCTGAGAGTAGGACAATGCAATTAGGACAAGAGTCAGCTGCGAGAGACTCTGGAAGAGAATTCTAAAGTAGTATCCATTTCAAGGAGTTGGCTTTTTGCTTTGTATGAATCTATTATTTTCCTTTTTGTTTTTACTGAGATACACAAGTACATATATACATCAAGAGAGACTAGGTCAATTACTAGTATTCAGTGTCATCCTTGTCCTCAACATAGCCCTGGTAGAGGGTGTTATCTTCAGGCTCCCTCTCCGCACCTTCATCATCGGAGTCCACAGTGACTGAAGGTGTATGTATCACTGCCAGCAGTTCCTTGCCAGAAATAAGAGCCTCTTCCTTCTCACCTAGCCCAGTCCACAGCTTCTTGAAATGTTGACAGAGTGATCTATACAACGCTGCTTGTGACGCCACATATGCTCTGACTCCTTCAGAGTGTGCGAAGTCTGCAGTAATGCCATCTGTCAACGGACCAATGTATGATTGGCTTATTTTCCAATCTGGTTTCCAGGAATCTTTACCAGCCGCAACAACTCCACTAAATTCATTGCAGGTGTCCCAAGCCCGTGCTTTGGCTTCCAAGCTCACTAAGCACCATCTCATCTCCTCCTTAATCAGGATAATTTCTTCTGTCCATTGTTGCATTCAGGCGTGTGCCTTACACCACTTGACACGTATGACTGGTAAGATATAAATTCAGGATGTACTTGCATAACAAAATCAAATACTTACTTTCTTCCAACGTTTTGTTGTCAAGCTGTGTTCCAGTCCCACCCTCTTTCCAGATCCAAGACAGATCAGCAAAACCCTCGCCAGTAGATGTGTGGATCCGATCAATTCGCTTCTGCTTCTGACGTGCAGCAGCTATGATCAAATTGGCATCTTCAGGATGTACTTGCATAACAAAATCAAATACTTACTTTCTTCCAACGTTTTGTTGTCAAGCTGTGTTCCAGTCCCACCCTCTTTCCAGATCCAAGACAGATCAGCAAAACCCTCGCCAGTAGATGTGTGGATCTGATCAATTCGCTTCTGCTTCTGACGTGCAGCAGCTATGATCAAATTGGCATCCTCCACTTTGGAGTCACTGCTACCCCTATCCTTTTCTTCCGGAGTTTTTCGTTTCTTCTTTCTCGCAATCCCGACAGCTCGGTCTCCAGTCATCAACTGGACATCAACATCCTCAAGCTTCTTCCACTTCATGTTCTCTCTCCCAACCAAATTTACCAATGCAGTCCAAGCTGTTTGGTACTTCTTCTTACAGCTTGTTGGAATTTAATGATAACGATCATATTACTAAGCTACTACGCATACGGCAATCAATCAGATACTGCGGACATACGGTCAAATGATCATACGGATATACTTAGACTATTTATATTGTTATACTACTTTGATTAATGATATATACTTGAGAGTCAAGCGAAATACGTTCGCACGCTCTTACCCCCCACTTTGTGACTCTCACTAAGACTATTCGCTAAGATAACCTAAGTCCAATAGGTTATGGGCCCCGCCTAGCTTGCTATAACTCCAATAAACACTTGTTCTACTCTGCTTTACTCTCTACTCGTACTCTGTTCTTGGACTAGTATATGACTAGTCGACAAACTCGATCTCAAGGATCAGCCCCAGATATCCCACTTCCTACTACCAGTCGCCACTCTAGTGCACACCCCTCTGGTACCCAAACTCCTACTCCGCCCGTATCATCTACTTCACAAGCACAACCACTTGATCCTCTCTTCCAAAACCCTCTTCCATTCCCACTTGATCCCATTATGTCTGATGCTGGCGAACATACTAGGACTGATGTCCGAGATACTGCCCCTACTTCACCATCATCTCCTCCATCTACCTCTACTTCGTCGGTCGCATTATCTGTGCCCGAAAACACAAACCCCAACTACGTGATGCCGCTCAGCGACATCAACAAAGCTTTTGATTCCCTGACAGTTCTTACTGGCAGTGAGAATTGGAAGATGTGGTACTTCCGCGTTAATAACGCTATATGGGTGATTCGTCACCAACACTTTAAAAGTTCCGGGTTACATCCTGGTAATACTGTCAAACTAGCCTGTTTTAACGCTATTACAGGCAAGATTGATGATAAAATCATGATCCACTACACTGAAGAGTCGGATGCGATAGAGCTTATCGAGAAGCTCAAGCAACGCTTCGACCCTTCATCCACAGTTCAAGAGTCTAACAAGCTGTGGAAACTCTTCAACTTACGTAAACCAGTCTGGGAGTTTGATAAGCTCCTCGACGAAGCTCAGGATCTCTGGGCTTCTATCAAGAAGAGAGACATAGATGTCTCAGATCAAGTTTTTTACTCAGCTCTAGTGGGGATTATTCCTCCACACTATCACTTTGTTCGCAGTTCTTACGAAGCAACTGTGGATGCAGCTGCAGCTACTTGGGATGCCACTACTGCAGCTGAAGGGGAGAAACCCGTATACAGAGCCGTTGACCTCATTGCGCGGCTAAAGAAGGAATTCACTAACTATCGTTTGAGCAATGCTCGAACGTATCCTTCGAAGAAGTCCGACAAGAAGTCCGGTAGCACTAGTCAAAGCGGTGCTCAACGATCGGACAAGTCAAAAGGGGAACGCGCTAACGCCGCAGCGCCGTTCCAGAAGCCTTCTGATGTCAAAAAGGATCGGAAGTGCTTCAACTGCAACAAGATGGGTCATACGACCCTGATGTGCCCAGAACCATGGACTGAAAAGTCCAAAGAAGCTATGAAGAAGAAGGGGATTACTAAACAATCCAACAAAGGCAAGACCAAGGAGAATGCATCAGTTGCCATCTCCATGCCTGCGTCTTCTTCTTCTCAAATTGCGACTACGTCAACTTCGCAATCGGACTGGGTACAGTCAATTTCTTCGAGCGACGTTGAGATGGAAGACTCAGAGACTCCAGTGAGTCATCATATTTCCCTACCTGCTTTTACCGCGATCTCTGACCAAGATCATACGCATATCATTGATTCTGGTGCTACTATACACTGTACACCGTATCTTAACTTACTTTTTAACGTTCATACTACGCCTGCCATAACTTTAACTGTTGCCAATTCAGAGCATCTAGATCTTCAATTAGCAGGCGATATGCGGGTAGAAATTAGGAAGGACAATGGTGAGTCTTCATCGATCACTCTTAAAAATGTATACTATAACTCAAAACTTCCGTTTACTTTAATCAGTATTTCACAAAAAGCGGACTATACTTTTACTTTTCATGATCATTTATGTATAATACGGAATGACAAGGACAATTTCATTGGCGTTATACACGAGAGCGCCAAACTTTACTCCATCACAACTAAAAAATTGAGTGATAACGTTGCCACTTTAAGTTTATACGAACTTCACAAACAAATTGGTCATATGAGTTATACAAATCTAAAAACATTACTAAAAACAGATAAATCTATTATTACAACCATTATTGATGATTGGACAGAAACTCAATGCGAAGACTGCATCATCAATAATATACACAGACTTTCTGTTCCGAAACAACGTACTTCAGAATTAGCAGAAAACTTCGGAGACCATTTTCATATTGATATATTTGGTCCATTATGAACAGAAGACGAAGCTTATACCCAATGGGTTACATTTACTACTGAACTATTTACGCAATATGGTATCAAAGTTAAAATTCTACAATCAGACAACGATGCCGTATTTACTTCGGGTGCATTCAAAAACTACCTGAAAGCACAAGGTACAATTGCACGTTATACAGTTCATGACACGCCTCAGCAAAACGGAGTTGCTGAAAACATACATCAACATATCATGAATGGTATTTGTGTTAATCTGCATACTGGAAAACTACCTAATCGTTTATGGTGGCATGCAGGACTTTATACTATGTACATACTTAATAGATCTCCGAAAACTGCATTAAAAATGCAAACTCCCTATTTTAAATGTTACGGTGTTAACGCAAACTTAGACAATCTACATAGCTTTGGTACACCTTGCATTGTATATGATGAAGCAAGAACTAGTAAACTAACTCCTAAAGGAAAATGTGGAGTTTGGTTAGGCTTTGACGATCATTCAAAAGGCCATTATGTCTACTTTGGTACTAAAGTGAATGTAGAACGCAACTTGCAATTCTTAACGTCCAAATCGCAAGTTGAAGGGGAGTTACAAAATAAAAATCAAGAACCATTAGAAACTACAGAAGAAAATACAACTGAAACTCCAACTTCTCAGGAACACGAACCTGAACCAATGGATGTCGACGAAGACGAAACTAAACAACCTGATGGCCCAAGACGATCAAAAAGGATCCAAGAAGCCAGAGGTTTACTTTACGATGAAGTTGAACAAAACATTGCTTTCTTCTTAACAGAATTCAATGTTTACTACGCTGATAACGTTGGCGATCCAATTTCATTTAAGGATGTACTCAATCATCCACAACGTGATGCATGGTTTGATTCCATGAAAGCTGAGATAGAATCTCTAGAAAGTCTGGGAACCTGGGAATACGTCAAACCTCCTGCTGATGCAAATATCATTGGTTCCAGATTTGTCTACAAAACTAAGTACGAACTTGGCAAACAGACCAAATTGAAATCTAGACTAGTAGCACAAGGCTTTAGTCAACAAGAAGGCATTGATTACTACGCAAATGATATCTTTGCCCCTGTAGCACGCATGAGCAGTACACATTTTATACTTGCTCTTGCAGCTTCATTAGACTATGAAACTACTCAGATTGATATTAAATCTGCCTATCTTTACGGAAACGTTACTGACGAGGAAACATTATACCTTCGTCCACCTCCGGGTAATTTATTACCTAACTTACCTGAAGGCTACATACTTAAACTCAGAAAAACTCTATATGGGCTTAAACAAGCTGGTCGTCGATGGTATGAAAAATTATGCAATATTCTCATAAAATTACTAGGACTTAAGAAGTCTACATACGATAATGCGGTATTCTACCGATATCATGAGAATAAACTCATTTTAATACTATCTTGTCACGTTGATGACATTACTTTATGTACTATCAACAAAGCTACTGCACAAGCTTTTGTTACTGCACTTAGTGGACACGTCCAAGTCACTGACGGTGGAGAAATCCACTGGATTCTCGGTATGGGAATTCAACGAGATAGGAATAATCATACTATTAAACTCTGTCAGAAACATTACATTGAGAATATTCTCAAACGATACAATTTTGACCAATTACATTCACGCTGTACACCTATGCTACCCGGGCAAAATCTTAGCCCTAGACCTGGGAGTGAACCGCAACGGGACGCCGCTGCTATTAAACACTATATGTCACTAGTCGGTGGTTTACGATATGTCGCTGACTGTACTAGGCCAGACATTGCATATTGTACTGGTCAACTAGCAAGATACCTTAATGATCCAGGTGAAGAGCATTACGCTGCAGCTAAACAATGCTATCTTTATCTAAAAGGAACTTGCGATTACTGGCTCAACCTAGGGAGCCCTACTATTACTTCTACTTATGGATTTGCTGACTCTGATGGTATGTCCACGTATGGCAATAAACCAATCATGGGCTATGCATTCAAATTTGCTGAATCGCTTATTTCTTGGTCAAGTAAGCGAGGCACACTGGTAACTTTATCAGTTACTGAGGCTGAACTTTGCGCACTCGCACATGCCTCACAAGAAGCTATTTATTTGAAAGGTTTTATAGAAGAAATTCTAAATGCCGAACAGGAGCCAATACTTATCAACTCAGATAGTGCATCTACTTTGGCAATTATACGTGCTCCTGAAGAACAACATACTCAGAGAACTAAACATTTCAATATCCATAAAAACTTCCTTACTGATCGGATACATCAACGATACATACGAGTTAAACATGTGTCAACTAATGATCAACTTGCGGATATACTTACGAAAGCTCTCTCCGCTGATAAGATCAAGCGTTTCTCCCGATTACTAGGGATATCCGCTTGAAGGGGAGTGTTGGAATTTAATGATAACGATCATATTACTAAGCTACTACGCATACGGCAATCAATCAGATACTGCGGACATACGGTCAAATGATCATACGGATATACTTAGACTATTTATATTGTTATACTACTTTGATTAATGATATATACTTGAGAGTCAAGCGAAATACGTTCGCACGCTCTTACCCCCCACTTTGTGACTCTCACTAAGACTATTCGCTAAGATAACCTAAGTCCAATACAGCTCTCGATGTGCTGTTCATTCCGAATAAAAAGACCTTTGGAGCGAGTAACCATCGCTTGATGCACAATATTTGACGTTCGATATGTTAACAGTCTCGACTTCATATGGAGGTGGTTTCTGAGCTGATGGAGCGAGTTTTGGAGTTGCCCTTCATGTAATTTTATTTTGAGTTCCACTAGACTGGTATGGCAACCTTCTGTGTGATATGCTGGAGTGAGGGAAGAGGGGAGATAAAGGTGAATATCTTCAGGGAAATGTCCAGTACTCTCCTCAGTATTTGAAGCATTTGGAATACTTTTCTCACTTTCTTCTAACATCTGTAAGGCTCCAGGCATATATGTTGCTTGTGTCATGAATCGCCTCCCGTCTTCTTCATTTCCTTTCTATTCTTTTCCCTTCACTACCTATCTCCATATCGCTTATCTACTTTCCATTCTATTCCCTTCTATAAACCCGTAAACACTAATTACTTCTCATCATCGTCTACTCCGATCTATGACTCACCTCTCCATTTTCTTTATCTCCATGGACATTCTCACATATATACTTCTTCACTTGACTCACATTCTTATCTCCTCCGATCCCTAGGCTCCATGGACATTCTCACATATTCATTTCTCTCTTATATATATCTTATATCTCGTAGCTAGATTCCTTAGTCTGTTCACTTCGTCTCCACTCCGCTCCTAGTACAGTGCAGTGTCGAGCATAGTCAGCTACTCGATCCCTTCTCATCCCTATCACTTTTCCTCTGTCTCTCCTCATTGTAACTCACCGAATCTATCTTGTTCATTGTGTGACTTGGGTGGTTTTGTTAAGCGACAACGTTCTTGACACTTGAACAGACTCTCTTACACCCACCTCACAAACAAACCCCGTACAGAAATCCCTGATAAACACACTGGCCCTTAACTTCGAACCCCTTCTTGACAACCTATGAACTCGACCCCCACCAATATATCCTTTCCCCATCGAAGAATCAAAACGCTTCGTAAACTACCAAGAAGAACTTAAAACAACAGTACGCGAACACGCTATCGCGTTCGACGACTATTGGATTATACTCAACAAGAGATCGTGGACCTCAGGTGAAGTGACTGTCTCCGAATACCTCCGAATAAAGATATCACCTGAAAACACCTCTCCACACTACGTTGCAATTGCAGATACGTGTTACCTCGTTCAACTAGGAAACACAACCCTCCCATATTGGTTCAGTCACGCTGACTACGAAGATAGCGCCATCTCTGAATTCTGCCAAGAGGAATACCACGAATATCTCCAGACTCGAGTCCCCAGAGTAAGCAACTATTATAGATCGTTGGTCTCTTGGGAAGACGTCTCAGGAGAACAGTGGGATTATTTGTTTCCGGAATCCGAAAGCGAGTGAATGAGCAGAAGCGGAATTCCTAGAACCACTAGATCTCGTACAGCCTCACAAAATCCCAGTCGCACCTCCTCTCCCCACGTCGTTTGTCTCCGACAACCTCACGCACACTTCCCCCGAAACCAACAAGACTGCTACTTCTCACACGAAAACCGGTGGGAGTTTTGCACAACCCATCTGTGTCCCAACCGACTCTCCATAAACAACCGACCCCTCTCAATCGAAGAACAGACAGTCGGTATCGAACCAGTCTTACTCTTCCAATCACTCCCATCAGAACCAACCACAGAAAAAAACCTGAATCCTGCCACAACCCCGTCACCAACTCCTTCTCACGAATCAAACCCAAACAACGAACCTCCCCCAGAATCCCAAACCCCTCTCAACAGATCCCCAACGGACAGTACTCCTAGTGCAGTCCAAGAACCCATCTCAGTCAATCCCTCACTCCCAATCGACTTCCACTCTATTCACGCCGCCCTCAGAATGTCTGAAAACCCTGCCTCAGCCACAGCTGCTGCAGGAGGAACCCAAGCTCCCCGAGACGCTGCACCACCCAACAACGATGCTCAGGACGCTCAGTCCTCAGTCTTTCCCAATATGACTACCAAAGAACGAGGAGTGAAGCCAGAGAAGTTCACAGGAGACAGGAACCAAACAAAGGACTGGATGGCCGAATTTAATAACTATCTCCGACTCAACGATCAAGTCTACCCCACTGAAGAGGAGAAGATATCATTCTTCCTCACGTTGTTCTCAGGAGAAGAAGCGAAACGATGGGCTCATAACATGATGGTAAAGGTATTCGAGGAAGAAGATGATTTCAGCGATAGCAACAAAGAATGTACAAGCACCGATGAAGATTCCTCTGCCTCGAAACCGAAAACGAAAGGGAAATCCTGGACTCTACGCAAGGTGAAGCGGGAGTTTCTACAGGATTTCAAACCCTCGGCTCGAGAAACCCAGGCCCAAACCAAAATAGAACATATTAAAATGGAGGGAGCCCTGGCCGATATAGATAAGTACAACTCCCAATTCAAACGATACGCTGACGATACTGGCTATAACGACAAGGTGTTAATGAAGTACTATCGAAAAGGACTTTGTCATGAATCGTCTCCCGCCTATTCATTTCCTTTCTATTCTTTTCCCTTTACTGCCTATTTCCCACTCTAACCCCATAAAACATCAACCATTTCTCATCATCGTCTATAGTTACCATCTCGCTAGATCTATGACTCATATTCCTATCTCCTCCGATTTCTATCTCCATGGACATTCTCACTGTCAATCACTCCGTACGATCCAGTACCTTCATCTATCCATATTTGACTCATTATTCTCTCGCCCTTGACATTTCCACATGATACCGTCTATTATTAACTTACTCTTTCCCATCTGTTCATATTTTACTTATATACCTGTGATCTTTGTAAACTATTCCTTAGTTCGTTCACTTCGTCTCCACTCCGTACTTTTACTACGCAGTGTAGAGCCTAGTCAGCTTACTTTCTCTCCATTCCTCTATCTCTTTACTTTTTGAACAATCTATTCTCTTGTAACCGCTTCTCTCGCATTGAGTGACTTGGGTGGTTATCGAGTGTATCGACGACCTTGACACTTGAACGAACTCCCATACACCCACCTCACAAATCTTTCCATTGTATTGAACCTTCCTATTATCCTATCCCTCCCCTACGGTGCCCAAAGCCCATCATCTCTACCCTGTGTGAGGAGCCTCACAGGTTGGCAGGCGTGAACTACTCAAGGAGCAGTTACACAAGGTCATCCCCCGTCTACACAGTCTCGAGACGTAATACCAGATTCGCTAAACCCGAGTAAGGTGGTCGACCGGTTCTGTAATTGAAATCCAAAGAATCCTTTTTCACTCTGTCTACCCCACGCCCCCGAATTCGTATCGAACCTCCTGAAACCCCTCGTGACTACGAACGGATTCCATTTCCCCTCCCCCGTTACCTCTTGTACTCCGAATACGCGGTCTCCCACGGAAGAAAACTACGAACGGATCCTTGGAGTCTCGACCGACACTTCGTTTGCACAAGACGTTGGGTGTGGAAACTTATCTCAGGTGACGTAGTCCTCTCAACATTCTCGTACATAACAGTAAAAGAGGACTTCGATACAGGAGAAACTGTGGTTCAGATTAAAGGACCTTTATTCCTCAAAGAACACGTCGACTACTCTCCATTAGCACCTTCCCCCGAATACAGCCTAGCATCTTCCTATATCCTAGGACCCAACTACCTTTCATAAAAATCAGTGTATGACTGAGCGACGGTCCGCATCTGCAGATCCGAAACTCCATTGTGCCAACTGACCACACGTATTCCATCCCGCATCGAACCAAGTCGCCTGCTATATTCCTGAAAACGGCAACGATCCTTGGGTTCCGTGTAGTGCACAACCTTGCCTGAACAGATACAACTCTCAGCGACTTACCGACGTAGAACTCCCGAATTGGTTACACGTTATAACCCAGCTCCAAGAACTTGCAATCCAAAAGGCACATCGAAAACCTAGAACCAGATCAGGCCAAGGGACCTCTACACCTACCAATCAACCTTCCGAACCCAACCCAGTACCAGAAACACCTTCCAATAACCCATCAGAACCAAACGACCCCACCTCCCCACCTTCTTCGCCCACCATTCCATCCGCCGAAGGACCATCCGTAGCCCCTCGTCGCCCCCCTACACCCCCTTCTCCAGACCCATCAGACCCGAACGACTCAGTGATGGCCGATACACCTCCTATCGGGTCGAACGGAACTTCTGAACGAGGGAGGAAACCGGATCCCTTTAGCGGAGAACGTAGCGAGGCAAAACGATGGTTGGCCCAGTTTAATAACTATCTACGCATGAATAAAGGAAAGTACCCAACTGAGGAAAGTCAGGTTTCATTATTCCTGTCATTCTTCACGGGAGAAAAAGGAGGAGATTGGGCAACACAGAGATTGACGGAACGAGATGCAGATGAGGAAAACGAGGAGTTGGCGAGTACACCAAACCAATGGAGATGGATAACCTTAAAACAGATACGTGATAGATTCAAAAAGGACTTCAAACCTTTAGCCTCAGAAGATGTGGCCAGGACGAAGATCAAATTTGCCAGAATGAAGGGGACGGATATCAGCAGCTACAACAGCATCTTCGACACATATGGAGAAGAGTCCGAATTCGGAGAAGCAGCATTATTGGAATTCTATCAGGATGGGTTACCACCCAAACTCCGAGAAGCAGTCGGAAGAACGTATCTGAAATGGGATGACTTCGACGAGTATAAGGAAAGAGCTGTGGAGCTTCATTTAGAGTGGTTGAAGGAACGAGAAAGACAGGGACGTTGGAAGACTACTTCAACGTCGAAGAGTAGTTCAGGTCCGTCTCAGGGAAGGACGGTAGCAAGCGTCAATGCGCTCATGGGATCAGGTGCTAACTCGTCTTTTAACCTACCGCCTAAACTGACACCCGATGAAAGGGACCGACTGCGAAAAGCAGGAGCATGCTTCGCATGCAGACAAACCGGACACATGAGCAACGAATGTCCAACATTCCCAAAGACGTCATCTCAGAACACTTCCCGAACCTTCCCCTCTTGTACCATTCGAACAGCCGAAACCGCATCCCCTCCACCGGTAACGGTAGCACAGGCATCCTCATCTCGAAACACGATCAAAGAAATCTCCGACATGGTAAATAGGGTTAAAGGATTAGAAGGAGAGGAAAAGGAACAAGCAACTGTCTATTTGAAGGACATTATGTCTAAATTGGATTTTTGAATCACTCCTCTGCTACGTCGTCAGTAGGAGTAAAACAGTACACCGGACAGTTAAAGAACAATCGATATAGTGTGTTATACCCCTCTTGTGAGCGAGCCTTTCCTTCAGAAATAAGAATGTCAGCAATCACTCGCAATAAACAGATACCATCAATCACACTCAAAACTGAACTAATCGGCAAAATTACTGGCAGAAAAATCGACGCAAACGCTCTGATAGACAGCGGTGCAGAAGGCATAATCATTAACAGTCAATTCGCACAAAGAAATCAACTTACCCTCCTCCCTATCAAAAACCTGTTCCCAGTTCGAAACGTTGACGGCTCTGAAAACACCATGGGATGGGTACGGGAATACACTATCCAAAATCTTCGTATCTATTCTCGAGACAACAAGGCGTACCATGAAGAACAGGCCGAATTCTATGTAACGGACATTGGGGATCACGATATAATCCTCGGTACCGACTGGTTGGAAGAACATAATCCAGATATAGACTGGTCAGACTCACGGGTAGACATGACTAGATGCCCAGAAACATGTATCACAGCAAAACCTCCCGTTCTCCACTTGAAAACTAAAACCTTGAAACCCACAGTCATCGATCCAAGAACCCATCACAAGGAGTACCAAGTCAGGTGGATAGAACCAGTTGGACGATTCAAACCAATTGCCCAATCGAAAATTGCAGGGCGACGTCGTCGGATTCCTATTCGATCCTTCCACCGAAATTCAGAAGAAACGGCAATCTTTACCGAAGATGACTACGGGAGAGATACGATCCCAGAACGATGGGAACAGGACGTAATGGAAGAATTGTTAGGGAAAGAGGAAAGATTCGATGAAGAAGTGTCAGGGGCACCGGATCTGAACATCTGTGCGGGCTTTACGAAAGTACAAGAACTCGCAGAGGCGGCTCAGAACGTTCAGGTCGATGTACCTCTTAAAGATAAGATTCCTTCGCAGTATCATCAATTCCTACGAGTCTTTGACAAACAAACCTCAGAACGATTACCGAAACGTGGCGAATGGGATCACGCTATCGAGTTAAAATCGGACTTTGAACCATGCCCTTGCAAAACATATCCGTTGTCCCCAAATGAACAAAAGGAGCTCGATGAATTTATCAAGGAAAACTTGGAGAAAGGGTACATAAGACCGTCGAAGTCTCCTATGGCAAGTCCCTTCTTCTTTGTAAAAAAGAAAGACGGAAAACTACGACCAGTACAGGATTACCGTGCCCTGAATAAAGGGACCATCAAGAACGAATACCCTTTACCGCTTATATCGGAACTCGTAGACAAACTCAAAGGGGCACGAATATTTTCCAAAATCGACCTTAGATGGGGATATAACAACGTACGCATCAAGAAGGGGGATGAATGGAAAGCAGCGTTCAAAACCAACCGCGGTCTCTTCGAGCCAACGGTGATGTTTTTCGGTCTTATGAACTCTCCAGCCACATTCCAAGCAATGATGAACACTCTATTCAAGGACCTGATCGACTCTGGAAAAGTCGTAATCTATATGGACGATATTCTCATATTCATGGAAACACTAGAAGAACATCGATACATGGTAAAACTGTTGAAATACAAGAGAGGAGTAGAGGGCGAGTAAGAGCAGAGGAAAGGATGTGTATTTATAATGTAGCTACTGGGCTCTTGAGCGAGCTTTTATATGTACATGTAGTACTACTAGAATATTCTACAAGTGTCTACAAGATCGTATATGAATAATACTATGAGTAAGTATGATGAAAGGATCCACAAGGATCCACAGTGTACTTACTAAGGTAAGTACTTCGGAGTTGTCTATACTAGAGTATACTAGGGTATTCTATTAGTTTCTACAATACTCCCCCTCAACTCCGACAGCCTAGAAGCCTGTCTCGCAGTTCAATAAATTTTTGAAGTGCAAGTGGCTTGGTGAAGATATCCACTAAGTTATCTTCTGATGCGCAGTGGGAGATCCTTACTTCGTGAGAAGCAATGTGATCTCGAACAAAATGGTACCGGATATCGATGTGTTTTGAGCGTGCGTGGAATTGGGAATTCTCGGAGAATTTTATTGCGGATTGGTTGTCGACGTTGATTGATGTGGCGTTGTCAGGGGCTAGACCAAGTTCTGTTAATAAGGCTCGAAGCCAAATTACTTCCTTGGTGGTGTGAGCGAGAGCCATGAATTCAGCCTCCATAGTTGATAGAGCTACAGTGGGCTGTTTCTTGGAGTTCCAAGTAACTGCTCCCCCTGAGTATAGTGAGACGTAGCCTGATATAGATTTCCGATCAATCAGGTTATTTCCCCAATCGGCGTCTGAGTAAATACTCAGGCCGTCTTCCGAAATTCCGAAGGTGATGCCGAGGCCTGCACTACCTTTGAGATATCGGAAGACCTTCTTCAAGGCTGTCTCATGCTCTGGACCTGGATTTGAGGAAAACTGGCTGAGATGCTGAACGGCAAAGGAGATATCCGGGCGGCTTCCTAAAGTGGCGTACATCAATGACCCAAGCATTGATTGATATTTTTGTTTGGCAGCGGCATCAAAAGCGCGAGGATCATTGGGATTGAGCTTAGAAAGCTTGACGTTGGGATCCATGGGAATTTTGGATGTATGACAGTTTGAAAGTCCTGCCCGTTCAAGGATTTTATGGATATATTGAGTCTGGGTGAGAGTGATTGTCCCAGCCTCAACATTTTGATGTATCTCCATGCCGAGAATATGATTTAATTTTCCCAAATCCTTGCAATCAAAGGACTGCTTTAACTCCCCCTTGGCCTGGATCATGGACTCTGAGTCTGGTGCAAAGATTGACATGTCATCGACATGCATGGCTATGATGATAGGACCGTTTTCGGATTGTCGGATATAAACACACTGATCTGAAATTAATTGTGTGTATCCGAGTGCCACAAATTGAGAGTTGAGTCGTTGATTCCAGACGCGTCCGTTTGAGTCCGTATAGGGTCAGATTCATTTTGCACACACGAGTGGAGCCATCCTCGTACATTGGTGGCTGTTGCATGTAGATATTCTCAGATAATTTCCCATTTAGATAAGCTCCCACGACATCCATGCTGTGTATCTCGAGTTTGAGCATGGCGGCAATGGCAAGAAGAACTCGGAAAGTTTCGAGGCGAATTACAGGAGCATAGACTTCATCAAAGTCGAGCCCAGGGATCTGAGAATAGCCTTTTGCGACAAGCCGGGCTTTGTAACGCGCCACATTCCCATCTGCGTCACGTTTAAGTTTGTAAACCCAACGACAGCCAATAATATTTCGGTCGCTTGGTAGGTTTTCCAGCGTCCAAGTACCCAGACCAGTGATCATCGCAATTTCCTCATCCATAGCTTCTTTCCATTTCATCCAATCTGGCCTGCGCATGGCTTCTTGGAGAGTTTGTGGCTCATCTGGGAGTTCATCCGAGAAACAGGCAATACTTGCGACAGAATTACTGTCGGGGGATGTGGGAACCATGGGTTGCCATCCACTCGGCTTGCTACGGGCTTGCGGATTATTTAGAATCCGGAAGTCGGTAGGATTTTCTTTTTGATTTTGGCTGATGCGAGCAGATTTATCGCGTGGTGGCAACAGCTTCCATTTTGGGATTTTAGACGGTGTGGAAATCTCGGTAGCATTCTCCGGAGCTTGCTCGACATTGTCTTTCTCCCCCTCGAGCTGCGTAGGAGCAGGCGTAGAAGTTAGATGAGGTACAGTGTAATCATCACTGTCTGGATCGGAGGTCTTCTCAACGAAGGTGACATTTCGGGAAGTCTGGATTTTGTGTGCCACAGGATTATAAAACCTGTAACCGCGTGATTCATCAGAAAGGCCTGTAAAAATATACGGTCGTGCCTTTGGATCCAGTTTGGAGTTCTTCCCATCTTGCTGAAGGACATAGATTTCGCTCCCAAATTCTTTGAGCTGCGAAACATCGGGTTTGTTGCCGGAAAATAATTCCTCTGGAGTCTTCATGACGTTATCAAGAGCACGCATGGGGGATCTATTCTTTAAATAGCAAGCGTATGTTAGGGCTTCGGGCCATAAAAACTTTGGTAGGTTGTGTGTAAGTAACATGGCCCGTGCGTGTTCGACCAACGTGCGATTTAGACGTTCTGCGACCCCATTTTGGGAAGGCGAATAGCCTGCCGTGAGTTCCAGCTGTATGCCATTCTCTTTTAGGTATGTACAGACTTTCTCGTTAAGGTATTCCCGTCCTTTGTCAAATCTCATAGTTTTGAGATCATGACCCGTGTGATTTTTGATAAATGCCCGGTACTGCTTGATACATTCCAAAATTGTGGCACCCTCTTTATTTTTGGTAGTAAATACCATAGAGCGGCGCATGAATCCGTCGGTGAATGTAATTGCATATTTTTCGCCGTGGATTCCAGTAGTTTGTGCCGGTCCCCATACATCTGAAAACGTCATTTGTCCGGGTTTAGTGAAGTGGCGCTTTGCTTCTTTAGGGAACGGCGTCTCGTGGCTTTTTGATTGAACACATGGAATGCATTGGAATTTTGTGGGGCTATTGCGTTTGACGTGAAAGCCTGCAACCATACCCTTGTCCTTCAGAAGTTTTAATGATCCAATGTTGAGATGGCCATAAAAGCGATGCCATTCCTCCCAAGTTTTAGCATCAATCTCGGCAATTGCAGGGTGTGCACGCATAGGTTCAGCCACACTGGCATCAATTGGGAACAGACCCGCAGTTTTGACTGCATGACCAATGATAGTGCCATGGGAATTTACCAGATTAAGTTGGTTTTTGCCTTGGAAAACGGGTGTGATTCCAGTGGATAAAATTTTGCCTACTGAAATTAGATTGTATGGTGCTGTAGGGCAATGGATGGCATTGCTTAATGCAATGCGGGTGGTTTCCTTCCCTTCTGTCAGAGTCAAATTGACTGTTCCAGTTCCTAATCCTGACGAGATGCCAAGACCAATGAGCTGATGACCCGGGGTTTCAACATAATCGACAAAATACTCTTTATTGTGGACTACATGACGTGTACAGCCTGTATCTAAAAGCCAGGCATCAGAGCTCAGACCGGATGTGTGGGAGACTGTGGGGATGGCTGCATCTACTGCAGCAAATACATATGTAGGGCCTTCTTTGTCACTATCAGAATCGGGTGCCTCAGCCACATGGGCATGTGACGATCTGTTATTGCGAGATTGATTACTAGTCTGGGAGTTGCCGCTCTTATTTCGGCATTTTGGACATCAGCATTCTGCTGCTATGTGTCCGAGACGGCCACAGCAGTAGCAGGTGATTCGGGGATTGAATTTGGATTTTCCTGACGGCTTCGAAGAACTCGTAAGGACAGCATCAGAGTTAGCGGAGCGCTCATTTCGACGCGATGCTTCCTGGAGAATGCGCTGTATGACTTTATTTGAGTCTTCGAGGTCGGTACTTCCAAAAGTGGAGATGAACGAGTCCCACGAGTCTGGGAGTGATGTCAGCAGAAGCATCGAGAAGTCGGCCTTCTCTATCTTCTGTCCAAGTGTGTTCATTTGGGATTGATATGAGCGCATTAATTTAATGTGCATCTCAATATCTCCCCCTTCCTCGCATCGCACAATGAACATTTTGCGGCGTAGGAGCACAATAGCAATTGGCCCCTTTGCTTCATACATGTCGTTGAGTGCGTCCCAAGCTTCCTTTGACGTCTTAGAATCTTCCACGTAAATTAGACATGAGTCATCTACGCGGAGACGAATTGTTGATAAGGCCTTTCGGTCCTTCTTTTTCCAGTCCTCCTTGGCGGACTGGTCTGCCGGTTCTGCGCGGGAACCATCGACGTATTCAAGTAGATCTAAATCCGTAAGGATATCGATCATTTTGACTTTCCACGTTCGATAGTTATCCCCACCCTTCAAGGGCTCAATTTTGTAGGTCGAGTTGGAGGATTCCGACATAGCGAGGTGGTAGAGTGGATTCTAGACGTAATACGGGGTTGCAACTAATGCGGCGTAGCAATAATACTACGAAAAACGGCTGTGGCACGGAAGCGGACGAATGCGGTAAAACTGAATGGGGGTGAGTGGTTAAGAGTGTGTGCGCGATGGACTGTAATGAAGAGCAATGATACGGCAATTATTTAATTAGGGCCGGGGCCCATAACCTGTTGAAATACAAGAGAGGAGTAGAGGGCGAGTAAGAGCAGAGGAAAGGATGTGTATTTATAATGTAGCTACTGGGCTCTTGAGCGAGCTTTTATATGTACATGTAGTACTACTAGAATATTCTACAAGTGTCTACAAGATCGTATATGAATAATACTATGAGTAAGTATGATGAAAGGATCCACAAGGATCCACAGTGTACTTACTAAGGTAAGTACTTCGGAGTTGTCTATACTAGAGTATACTAGGGTATTCTATTAGTTTCTACAATAAAAACAAGTACTGGCACGACTCCATGATAACGACTTATACGCTAAACCGGAGAAATGCACTTTCGAAACCGACTCAGTAGAATTCCTCGGCCTCATCGTATCACATAATACATTGGCGATGGATCCAGTCAAGGTCGAAGGCGTAACTAAATGGCCAGTCCCACGGAACGTCAAGGACGTACAGTCATTCCTCGGCTTCAGGAACTTTTATCGTCGTTTCATACGAGATTTCTCAAAAATCGCACGACCACTGTTCGATCTCACGAAAAAGGAACATCCATGGGAATGGTCCGAGGAAGCTCAAAGGGCCTTCCAGGCACTCAAAGATATGTTCACGACTTCACCAGTTCTTCTCATGCCTGATCATTCTAAACCGTACCGAGTAGAAGTTGACGCGTCAGATTACGCCACAGGAGGTATCCTGCAACAACAAGGATCGGATGGCAAATGGCATCCAGTAGCCTACCTGTCAAAAGCGTTATCCGAAACCGAACGGAATTACGACATCCATGACAAAGAACTGCTAGCAATCATACGTGGACTTGAAGCCTGGCGGCACTACCTGGAAGGAGGGCCGCACACCATCGAAATCTTGACCGATCACGACAACCTTAGATACTTCACCACGGCTCAAAAACTCAGCCGACGGCAAGCAAGGATGGCCTTGTTCCTGACCAGATTCGACTTTACGCTCACCCATAAACCTGGAAATCTGAATCGAAGTGACCCACTTTCTCGGAGATCAGACCATAAAGAGGGGGTCGAAAACGACAACAAGGATAGGGTCTTGCTTGACCCTAGATTCTTCAGAATTCGAGCGACACGACCAGGAACGGTAACCGCAATAGGAGATGCGGAGTTGAAAAGGCGGATTAAGGAATGTCCAGATAAGGATGCTGAAGTCGTGAGTGCGTTACAAACCATCTTTGACAATGGACCACGCGCTTTGGCAAAGAATTTACAGGAATGGAACTACGAAGACGGAATTATCTTGTTCCGAGGAAAGATCTACATCCCAAACGATCAACAACTCAGACGAGACATCGTTAAAATGCATCACGACAGCCTTACTGCAGGTCACCCGGGACGATTCAAAACATACGAACTCGTCAGTAGAGAATTCTGGTGGCCCGGTATGTCAGTATTCGTTCGCAGCTACGTTGAAGGATGCGCTACCTGCCAGTTAACCAAGGCAAACAACCACCCTGCACATGTACCCTTAATCCCGAACGAAATACCGGAACGGCCCTTTGGTACCATTACAACTGACTTCATCACGGACCTGCCAGAATGTGACGGCTTCAATGCAATTCACGTCACGGTTGACCGTTCAACAAAAACAGTTGTAATTTCCCCATGCAGAAAGGAAATTGATAGCAACGGAACAATCGACCTATTGTTCGACAACACTTGGCGGCGGTATGGCTTATGGGATAAAATGATATCTGACCGCGGACCTCAATTCGCAAGCCAAGTGATGAAAGGCATTTACGCTAAGTTAGGTATCACTTCGGCACTCAGTACAGCTTATCATCCGCAGACAGACGGCGAAACAGAGAGGTTCAATCAAGAATTGGAACAATACCTTCGAACCTTCTGTAACTATCGTCAAGACGATTGGGTCAAATACCTACTGTACACCGAATTCTGCCATAATACCCGGGTTCACTCAGCAACTGGGAAATCGCCGTTTGAATTACTCCATGGATTTTTGCCCCGACTATTCCCTTCCATCAATCCAACTTCACACGTACCAAAAGTCGAAGAACGCCTCCAGAACTTGGATGCAGTTCGAGAAGAACTAAAAGCAAGTCTGGCGACGGCGGCTGAACTGATGAAAGAGCAAAACAAGGACTACAAGAACGAAGGGGTGAAGTTTAAGGTTGGGGATAAAGTTTTGCTGGACAGGAAGAATCTGAAAACGACGAGACCGAAAGCTAAGTTGGCAAATCGTCGTCACGGACCATTCAAAATCACTGACGTTATCAGTGAAGTCAATTATCGACTCAAATTACCGAATGGCTGGCGCATTCACCCAGTGTTCCACACCTCACTCCTATCGCTGTACAAAGAGACCGAAGCCCACGGAGTGAACTACCCGGGAGAACCTGCTGAGCTACTACCCGAAGACAACGAATACGATGTGGAAGCAATTCTAGATTCAAAACCAACGAGAAACCGACGGGGAGTACAATACCTTGTCAAATGGTTGGATTATGCTGACTCGGAGAATTCATGGGAACCAGCGTCAGGATTGACGAAGGTGAAGGAGATGATTGAGACCTTTCATCAACAACATCCAGATGCATATCGACCCAAGAACCTGATACGCCCGGGAACAACGGTGCGTTCACTAGGAATCGCCATGGAAGACATATGGCGAAGTACCCGTGTGCTTCAAGCAAAAGCACAACTCCGAGGAGAAACACTGTTACGAACCGTGGGTATCCTATGCCCACCTTCACACCCCACTCGGCAATCGAACTCAGATTTCTGTCATCACTCATCGATCGCATTCCCTCGTTAGCGGCGTTTACTGTCAAAACCATCTTCGGGGATAACTCGACCGTCCATTCAAAATTCCCTCCACACAGACAAGCAAGTATAAAAGACCCCTCTCCACAATGAAGAAGGACAGAACTCAACCACATCCTACCAGTTTCACCCTACTCCCCTCATACTACACCTTCATCATAGCCATGTCAGCCACTTCCTCCACCAACACCAACGTGAACGACGCGCTCCCAACTAATAGGGGACGTTGCACCTATGGAACCCGTTCCAGACGTCGATGCCGAATGGCGAAACAGCACGCAGGACCTCACAACAGATGTCAACGCTGCACGTGGGGAGGAGAGGATGGACCAGGACGGTGCAGATTGGGCAGAGGACATAAAGCCCGTTGTGTGGTACAATGGACGTCGCTACGTGCGGAACATAGAGGAAATCTAGGATGGGGAGACGCCAGCATATGGGGGGCAGACAACGTTGTACAATGGAACATGGACGACAATGGAGGAGGATGGGGAACGGCTACCAACACAACGGAGTGGGGGAACTTAGACTGGAACGACCCTAGACGGGAGATTGGAAACTACACCATAGATTGGGACAAATATTGGCCGAGCCAAGGGGATGTAGACAGATGACTCCGCAAGCAATGGCGGAGCATTGGAAGACTGGACTGTCAAGCTCCGGTGAAAGCTCATCCTAAAGAGGGGGTAATGTCATGAATCGTCTCCTGCCTATTCATTTCCTTTCTATTCTTTTCCCTTTACTACCTACTTCCCACTTTAACCCCATAAACATCAACCATTTCTCATCATCGTCTATAGTTACCATCTCTCTAGATCTATGACTCATATTCCTATCTCCTCCGATTCCTATCTCCATGGACATTCTCACTGTCAATCACTCCGTATGATCCAGTACCTTCATCTATCCATATTTGAATCATTATTCTCTCGCCCTTGACATTTCCACATGATACCGTCTATTATTAACTTACTCTTTCCCATCTGTTCATATTTTACTTATATACCTGTGATCTTTGTAACCTATTCCTTAGTTCGTTCACTTCGTCTCCGCTCCGTACTTTTACTACGCAGTGTAGAGCCTAGTCAGCTTACTTTCTCTCCATTCCCCTATCTCTCTACTTTTTGCAACAATCTATTCTCTTGTAACCGACTTTCTCGCATTGAGTGACTTGGGTGGTTATTGAGTGTATCGACGACCTTGACAGATGCTGACAACCCTCCTCCACCATCACATTCCAATTCTCCTGACTTACAACTGTATTTATTACAGTCTCGACATGGCATCACAATAGAGGAGGTTGATGAAGATGATGATGAAGATGAAGGTTCAGATACTGAACACGACAGGCTTTTGGATGAGCAGCATGGGGTGGAATGGGCTGCAGAGGTTGGTTGGGCTGATGATGAAGACATGGTTGGATTGACCTTTGAGGACTCGCTGGGAGAGGAAGTTGAGAAAATTCTCTCAGAATATGGTACGTGTTTGCTCTATCAAAATTATGTCAACCTTTTGTGCTAATCATCACCTATAGAGATGACCAATGATGAGAAAGCACACCTTCGCCATTTTGCACTCAAAGTTGAAACACACATGACAGAAGACACCTTTGCCTCTCTCCCTCATGCCTTTCCTCACGACAATGTTCTGTCATGGAAAGCCACTCGATCTGAAGCAGCTTCCCTTGCTCACTTCCAGCCCATTGCATACCATTGCTGCATCAACTCCTGCTGCTGCTTTGTTGGTCCTCATGCCAATGACACTGCATGTCCGTATTGTTCAGAACCCCATTATTATTCTGATGGAAAGTGCCCCTGAAAGCACTTTGTGTATATTCCATTAATCCCTCGACTTGTCTCGTTCTTCCAAAGCCAGTCCATGATTGAGAAGCTCCACTATTGCTCCACCTTCAAGAGGTCAGAAATGCATATGACAGATGTCTTCAATGCAAAGTTGTATGACCATCTTTGTGAGAAACAGGTCACCATTGGCAATCAGGAACCTCCTCAGAAGTTCTTTCAGTTTCCTCAAGATATCGCATTGGGTCTGTCGACAGATGGTTTTGCACCTTGGTGTTATTGCAAAAAGACATGTTGGCCATTGCTGGTATACAACTACAATCTCCCTCCAAAAATCTGCTTTCACAATGAGAATATCCTCTGTGTGGGCGTTATACCTGGACCCAAGAAGCCTAAAGATGCCAATTCATTTGCTTGGCCTCTTACTGAGGAGCTGCTCAAGCTTTCATGAGGTGTCTGCACCTTTGATGTGGTTGACCAGAAGCTGTTTGCATTACATGCATATCTCATCATTCTCTTCAGTGACATACCAGCCTGGTCAGCCATAATGGCATACGTCCATGCCACATGTGCAACATCCGAGGTATACGCCCACCAGGAAGAAGAACAAACTACGTACCATTGGACCACAGCCACATCCCTCTGTTCGTGATAATCAACCCACACTCCAGAAAGCATTGATGTTCTCTGAGTCATCTTGTGAGCAATATCTTTTTATTTCTCAATATATAATATATACTCATAAGTTATGGTCTCTTACCATCCCAGTGTCCTTCTACCTCTGTCTCTGATTTGTTGCACAATAAAATCCTCATTCACTTTGTTACGCATTTCAAAGTTGGAAGGGATGTTGTACAACATTATTATAACCTGGAAAGCATCCAGCAATGGGCCAAGGTTAGACATTTGAGTGGAGGAGATGATATGAAGGCTTCTAGTCTGGACAATGACAATGAAGACAAGTGGGATGTGACGTATATCAGAGTATGTCTTAGATTTTGGTGCAAAGTATATATATGTCCATCTGACAATGTTTTTATCTAGTACAATGTGCTGGTGGACCTCAACACCAATTACACTAATTGGTGTGAGGTTCTAGTGAAGCAGGCACTCTATGGACAACTTCAAAACATTTTTGTTGTCCCATTACTGGCCTCACCTGAGCTTGGGCTGGGCTCTCCTGAGACTTTTATTCTTGCAGGCATCCAGACATGTACAGACCTTCGCTACAGTAACAGAATGGAGATGCCATACTACAAGCTCTGGCTGTATGAAATTGTCGACATGACTTGTGTCCAATGTCTAATTGGATGTATTCCACTTGGCAATTGGGGTTGGGCCATCATTGATAGGTCAGGAGTCATTCAGCGTTCTGTGTATGCTCCAAGGTAAGTTTTCATTTGTGCAATTGTAGTTTTTTCCATAGCTCAAGTAAACTTTACACAGCGAAAATTAAAACAGATAATGGTGCTAGACAGGGTATATACTGGCAAGGTACTACAGAGTGTATTTCCTATATCTAAAATCTATAGTCTAGATTTAGTGCCCAGTTCTCTGTGCAGCTAGTGAGGAAGGCATGACTGCTTCCTGATGCCATTTTGAAGTGACTTCATTGTAATTAACAGTTGACTGAATCACCCCACCAATTGCAAAATGAAGGGTGATTGACACTTATCTATATCACTCATAAATGGGGTGAAAACTACCAGCCATGTTTTCTACAGTTTTGACATGGTGAGGATCACCCTAAAACCAAGTGCTTTCGGATCACCCTCTGCACAGGGGCAAAAGTACTCATGGCTAAGATCACTCACGTTTTGCTCAATTGAAGGGTGAAGTGTCAAATTAACCCAATGGGTGGGTTATCTTCACCTGGTATGGGGTGCACAGTGTACATGAAAAATGTAGGTAGAGAAACAAGTTTGTGAAGAAGGTTCCAAAGGAAGCCAATGAAAGTCATTTCAAAAATAAACTCAGTGTCTCTTCAAGGGAAAGCACCTGGGTGATGAGAGAGAGGGTCATCATCACCCGAATGTATGGAGATGTGATAAATACTTGGCATCTCTGGGCACACGATAGATACTCAGTGTCCTGATCTTCCTGAACGAGAGCGTTCAAGAGAGGGAGCATGGATGATGAGAGAGAGAATCATCATCACCCAAAGGCATGGAGACATGATAAATACTTGGCATCTCCAGTGTAAGACCAAGGGCATGGCAAATATTCAATGTCCCAGCAAAGAAAGGTATGAAATGTGGAAGGAAGAAAGGAAAGGGAGAAAGGGAGAAAGGAAAAAGAAGAATGAGAGGAAAAACACTCACCAATTCAGCCACTGTCATGGCAGTATCAAACTTTGTAGGAAAATCATCTTTATCAATGAAGTAATTGATGGAGGCATGCTCAGGGACTGTTCTTGAAAGATTATGGCAAACCCTGTACTTGATGAGGTCAGGTCCTTGGAGAGAAGAGGTGATGATGAGAGGAGACACAATCAAGGTCCCTGAAGAATGGTCTCTGCATCTTCTTGTGTGTAGGGGCCTGCAAAACAACCATTGTTCTTCTTGCCCTGAATGTATTCTCTGACTACCCTGGGTCCTTCACCCTTACACATGATGACTGTCTCAGGGATGGGTGGAAGTTGACCAATGGGAAAACCTTCTCATAAATTACAAGGAAAGGGAAGTCATCATTGAGGGAGAAACAGTTCAGTTCATTCTCAAATGTGTCAGCATCGTAAGGAGTGACTATTCTTTTGTAGATAGCAACATGAATAGGGTTAGCAGAAGGTGGGCAAGGTCAGGGATGTATGAAAGAATAGAGATTTGCATAGGGGAAGGAGAAAGAAAAATATCCACAATCTCCATAGGCGACATGCTTTCAGTCATGTCAAGGGCAGTAGTGGGAGGTAGTTCAGCTCCTGGAAGAGCTGGGCCTGGAGTGACAGGTCCAGGAGAAAGTGTGATGGTCTGATTTTCCACAGAAGGAACAGACATGTTCCTTATCACAGCTCTTGCAAGCTTGCTGGTACTTGCCTCTACCTCCTCAACAGATGCAAACAAATTTTGAGGTTTTGGGGTTCTGGATCTCCTGCCCAATGAGCTTGCCCCATAGTGATGGTCTATCCCAAGGGTGGTTGGCGAGTTTGTACCCCTATTCCACACATGTGAGGCAAGAAGCAGGGCCCTTCCTGTCACTCTTGGGAAAGGGCCAGAAATGCCCTTCAGTAGAGGAACCACCACTATTTCTATCTGCCCCATATGGGTGACCAGAACGAGAACCAGAAGTGCCATGTCCAGATGTCGACAAAGTCCTGAATCTAGAATCCATGCAGAAATCCATACAGCACTTTTGCATCTTGTTCATGTAGGTGGTTGCATCAAATTTGAAACCTTGTGTATGCTGTTCCTCACATAATCTCTTCTCAATTGGCTTCCAGTAGGTGTACAGCTCAACGTAGTCAGAATTTTTGAAAAAGGCAGGGTGGTAGTAAATGAACTTGGAATGTTTCCCATTGGCCTTGTCAGTGTCCCACTCCACAAAAAACCTGATAAAGTTCTCAATGGCATCAAGGAATTCAACATAAGAGTCACATCCATCAAAGTCAGAGTCCTCAATACCAAGAGCCTTAGCTATAGTCACCATATCCCAGATCTTGAACTTTTCAGGTTTGGACTTGTTATCGTCATCCATGTTGAGGTAAGTCTGTTTGAAGGGAATGCTGACAGCCATGGAGTGTAGGATGTGCAGGTTCTTCTTCTTGAAGATACCAAGGGGAATGGGGTTGAAATTCACAGCAATGAATAACTCCTTCAGGAACTTGATGTCTGTAAATGTATCCATCTCCCTAGAAACCTCCTCAAGTCCCTTCTCAGTGCATTTTCTGCTTTCCTCATCTTCACTACCCAGGTAAACCAATGATCAGGCATGTTGTTCTTAACCTGATCAAATAGCTCTGGGTTATCCTTGATGGTAACCAGCTCTTCTTCATTGAAGGACCAGAGTGATGCTGTGTCTGACTGCACTTCTCCTTCCTCTAATGCAGCTCCCGCCTCTGTTTTTGTCATCAATACATTTATTGAGCTTTAGGCATTGTTCTGTGGTAAGCTTTGCTACTGTGGTGATGGCAGCCAGCTTGTGTGTTTTTCATCATTCCTCAGGGAAGCTCAGGGCCCTAAGCGAGGTATTACATGGGATAGTGTGAGGACTGCATGTAGTCGACATGGGAGTTGATGATTGGTGGAACAGAGAGTTGATCAGAGGAACAAATCCCATCTGCAAAAACTGTAGCAGATAAAACAAATTCTGTCTGCTATACACCAAAATATATTCAGGTGTAAGGAAGGATGTGGAAAGGAATATATTTGGAAGGAGGAAAGTGCTTGAAAAACTTCTACAGACTTGTAGGGAGCATTGTGGACTGTTGAGGAGAAGATGTGATGAGTAATGTGCCAGTACAATTTGTGTCAAAACTAGCTTATCCTAAAATAAGCCCTTGTATCTCAGGCTTATCACAGAAGCATGAAATCAACCTGCTCACCTACTCTCTCTCAGCCAGACCCTAACTTTGTTAGGGTCTGTGTGCATCCTGGGGGTCTGCAGCTTGTGCTAGGTAGCTTACATAAATATGGTCATGTGCACAGCAAAGTCCCTTGGTTTGATGTGTTTCTGAGAGTGAAAGATCATTGTTTTTGCTGCAGATGTACCATAGGTCTACCTACTTCATCCTTCTGGTGTTACATGCAAAAAAAGTGCACAGAAGTTGTGAAAGTAATTGTCATTCGTTTGGCCTTTTGTGTGTGGCTGTGCACTGTGAGACGCATCTGCCTCAACCTCTGCTTGTCAAAATTTGGAGCTCAACCACTTTGTATGGCATAAAAATTTGATATTTGTCTGTAAAATGATGTCCCTACATGGCTCCAGCATTTTTTATGTCCATGAATGCTTGAGGTATAATAGCAAAGAGGATTTTGTTGAATTCAATGTCTGCTAATGTTATGTAATCTCGAAGCACAACCCGTGGAGGTTGTGCTTGCTCTCAGATTCTAGCAGTGCATTTCATGTACCAGTCCCCAACTCCATTTTGAAGCAGTGTCTCATTTCCCTTTCGTTTTTTAAACCCCCCTCGCTAGGACCGGCTGATTGATCAGTGGGACATGTCCCTTTTCTCTCTTCAGTCGGAGTCAGGGATTCATCTCCCTAGTGTAGTTGATAGTTACACCTGTACATAGAAGTCAAAGGTGATCATAGGGTAGGACAGGATCTATAACAGATGTAGAGGCTGCCAGCTCATCCTTTACCTGCCCTATGGTCCCAGGAATGCTACTAAGCATGTGCCTCCCAGAAACCAGTGTTCCACATGGGGACCATGCTGCATATAATAAACTCCTCCAGACCTCCTCCTCCTCCTTCTCCAAGGCCTAGGGTTGGTGCAAGATAAAGTACCTTTCAGGACAGTCAAAAGAGACCACAAGATTAGGGCATAGAATAAACATACAATTATCTGTTTGCCCATCACACAAAGTGATTGCATCCTGTCTTTTGAGATGTTATTCATACATAGTATACTATAGGTGGACAGACAAACAGCTGATGCCCAGACTCTCAACTTGCCTAACACATGTCCTGCCTCAAATTCCAACTACACTGACAGGGGATGGATAAATATATGCCATCTATAACAAATTTAAGTGAGATAGCTCAACTGAAGACAAAACCAAAGAAATACTCACTGAAGGATGATGGAGACTGATAAACTATGTGTTACCAATGTCATGAGCTTGTAGAATATGATACTGCCTGAGAAAACCTAAAGAAAAACTCACCACAATCTAATCGCAGCAAGCCTAGCCTGTCTGAGCTGTCTGAGCTGAAAATACGCAAAAGAGAACAATGACATGAGATCAAGAGGCGGATACCAAGCAGTGATACAAAGTTGCTGAAAGTGGTCTGAAGTGCAAAGGGCAAGGTAAGAAAGCAGGCAAACCAGAGCAAGAGTGTCTTCAGTATACGCATGTCTGGTCAATAACGAAACTGAGACTAGGGTTGTATGCACTTCTGGGTGGGTGTATGCACTTGGTTTCAGGATGGCGAAGGCTTAGATGCTGAAGTGGTAGAGGAGTGAGAGCAGTTTCTCAACAGTGCGGGAGGCACAGGTTCCAAGTGTTGTCTCCTTCTGTTGCTGGTAATAGGTGGTTTTTGTAATTAAGTGCTAGGAACTACACCCAAACACAAAACCATATACAAATGTAAATGAGACAAGTGTTCCGAGTAGTCAGAGTACTCAAACTCCCAGTTTACTTGTACTATAAGTACTTTTGATTGGGGTTTTTCAATGAAGTTAGTGCTTAGCACATGACACAATAAACACAAGTTTAACACCAAGGGGATCAATGAGTCCCAAATCAAACACTTGTAGGCCACAGTTGCCTTAAAATCAACACTTAATAGACCAAAAGGTCAACACAAAGATCACAGTTATAACCACAAAATGTTCAATTTAAACTCTATTATCTCCAACACAATGTTTATACTTGTAGAGAGTGCAGTTAAGTTTGTTTAGAAGCTTTAGTCTGTATTTCACGTCCTCTACTATTGCTAGCGAGATCTGATACTCTACAGTATGTGGCTTGGGTAGCTACCCGTAATATCTGGTCCTTTTATACTACTCGCAGCTACAACTATACAGTTACTTATTTCTTTTTAATGTCCGCTAAAAGGTACATAGAGAAAATACAAAACAAATCGAAAAGTCTGCTAGTGAGTTCTACCTATTTCCTCGTAAGTAAAGACTTGCTTATTAGGGTATACAGAAACTGTTCAATATTATCTAAATATTCATAGGAACTTTCTTCAGTCCTCTTTGTAAGCCATCTGGTGTTTTCATGTACCGTCCTGGTTAGCAAGCATCACATCTCTGACTCAGAATGCTCCACTTATGACTGCTAGGTCCCTTATATGCGTCCTTACTCTAGGGGCGTAGGGTTTTCTCATAGTTTCTTCATTCCATTCGGTTTTCCTTTCCCTTTTCTCTGATCTTGCTTTATTCGTGTTCTATGTATTGCCAACAGTCTACTACTGAGTACTACATGCAAGTCCAGCTCTTCTGCAGTCCCATTTGCATACTTATTCCTCCTTCAATGCTTTCAATGCCTAGCTAGACAATCACTGACGGGTTTATCCTTATCCAGAAATAACATTGCCTGTTTGGGTTGTATTCTGATCGTTCGGATGTACTGTGACTTAGCACTTCTGTCCCTTATATCTCTGTGTAGAGATGTCCGTTCACTATCCCTTCTGTACCGATGGATAGCTGAACTCTGGGATCCCGTACATATATACTTTGTCCTACTTTTGTCCACATGTACCTTTTACGGATACTTAAGATTCCCTCAAAGCCATCTTAGTACTACAGGATTTACCAATACATAGATCTAGACCTAGTGTGCTTGTCCACATGTCCGATCTTAGCACTGTCTTCTCTGATCAACCTTTTGGCCGAGGATTGTGCTGCTTACGCATTCCTATGCCTGCAAATAGGGGCTATCCCACACTTCACTGTCCCTTTGGATCACACTAGCGGTACTAGTCGTTATAATAGGATTCGAAAGCCTTTATAGACTATCTTTATCATTTGGTGGGTCTGCTATTATAACTCCAAACTTGTACATATCTATCATAGTACTTAGAATGAGCTGTTTCTCCATTCATAAGCACTTAATATTATTGTACTTGTCATGAATCGCCTCCCATCTCCTTCATTTTCTCTCTATTCTCTTCTACTGTCCATTCACTTCTGTTCATCATTCTATCACCTTCCATAAACCCATAAATACTGATTACTTCTCATCATCGTCTCTTGGATCTATGACTCACTTCTCCGTTCCCTTTATCTCCATGGACATTCTCACGTACATGTTTCTTACTTGACTCACATTCTTATCTCCTCCGACCCCTAGGCTCCATGGACATTCTCACATATTCACTTCTTCTCTATATATATCGTAGATCTCGTAGCTAGGTTCCTTAGTCTGTTCACTTCGTCTCCACTCCGCTCCTAGCACAGTGCAGTGTCGAGCATAGTCAGCTACTCGATCTCCTCTCTCGCCTCTATCGTCTTCTCTCTATATTGTCTCATCATAACTCGCCGAATCTATCTTGTTCATTGTGTGACTTGGGTGGTTTTGCTAAGTGACAATGTTCTTGACAGTACTGTTGTTTTCTTAGTTCTGCTAGGTATTAACTAGCAGTTCAGGGCTCACCCTAGTCCTCTTATTCCCTTAAAAGAACGTCAAAACTGATATTATGAACCAAAATCCAAGTATGTATACTGCGATTTTGTACAGCGTATCACCGGGTATTTTGAGTGGGTGACCACAGAGCTGCATGGACAACTGAGGTTAGCAAAGGTTGCAGTGCCATAGACAGAAGAGGGGCAGAGAAAAAGAAAGAGGTAGAGGAAGGAGGAGTGGTTGTGTCTTAGAAAAGGAAGAGCTTTAATGAAGACAACTCACCTTTTACTTCAACAGACAACTGCTTCCTCACTACACATGCTATCCTCACCTTTGCTGTTGACATTCCTAATGGCAAACGGTGAGTCACTGAAAGCTGGTTGGTCAAAAGGACGAAACCAGTGATCTAATGAAGCAGCAACTATTCAGCATAGGGTGACCAGTCAATAGAGCTCACTAAGTAGAGTGCTGAGGAGAAAGCTAGTAGAGCTTAGATGCAAATTGCTTGTAGAGCAGATAGAACTAGATATTGTTCTGTAGTAACTACGACTTTACAGAGAGCTTTTATACTAGATAAAGAGCATGTAATTACTAATATCTACATCGTCCATGGACATACTTAGAGACTAAGAGGATATTGTCATTGGCCATATTGCTATCTACAGAGATATCACTACATAGTAAGAGATAAGAGTAATGTCTGGAGAATGTCCTGAAGGACTAGCCATACTTATAACTACGTAGAAGTTTCATAATAACTCCATATAGAATCATAGTTACTATACATGGAAGGTATATATTTCAACATGATCCATATGAAAGGAACTCACCATAACCATCATAAGCATACCATGCGTTCAGAGTACTGGGCACAGCGACAAGAGACTGAGAGTCAGAGAGCCAGGCTGAGTTGTGGAAGGAAGGGAACAAGGCCAGAGGAGATGGCGGTGATCCGAGTCCCCGACATGCGGAAATCTCCGTTTCAAAATTTAAACCCCCCTTGCCAGGACCAGCTGATTGATTGGTGGGACACGTCCCTCTCCTCCCTTCAGTCGGAGTCGGGGATTACCGCTCGCCCCTACAGGAACATCATTTCAACTAACCTCAGCATGCTGGTGGTGTCAGAGTTCCAAGCATCGTTGTGTAGAGACTTGGTGGAGACATAGATAATGATTTACGTCGTACTTTACGATTGCACCTGCCCCGTACGGGGTACCTTTATCTTGTCCGCATCTGTCATGATTGCGTAGATGGTGCTTGATAGGTGGTGCAGTATAACTTCAGCTAGTACATGAGCTAATGCAACTGCTGTAGAGGCAAGGTGTTCTTGTGCTTAACTAACATTGCAGGAAAGAATCAAAGAGGACAACTTGCGAACACAGATCAAAGAACATCAGGGATACTTGCAACACAAGTGTCTACAAGTTACAGACTAGGGAAGATAAAGAACAAGTATATTCCGGTTTGTCCTGCTAGATGACGGCGAGAAGCAAAGACAATCGGATGCGGAAACATCCGAAACGACGTACTAAAATACTACAGAAATAGGAGCTACGTATCTACGGCAAACATGTAACTAAAATCTACGAGCTTCCAAGCTCACTGTCAAAATACAAAATCCAACAAGAGCCAACTTCAGGTAAATAAATTCAGCTCAGCTAGTCGGTATCTCTCTAGCACTAGATAGAATTTGAGATATCCATGATAAAATGACTCGTATGCATGCAATGCTTGCTTTGAACCTGAAAGAGTGCGCAGAATGAGCTGATGAGCTGACACCGCTTCATCTAAAAGGCGCTGAAGCACTTTATGCTTTGATATTCCAAGACACTGAGCCATCTGGGAAACTCGATTCACAGATTCGGCATCGCATTCCTCTTTGTAGAAGGATAGTATATCACTAAATGTAGCAAAAGCAAAAAATAAGAAATTCAGCTCAGAAGACTTCAAGACTTTGGCCGCCTTCCAAAACTTACTTTCCATTGTTGATGAAAACCACAAGTTCAGGGAGAGCTTGGATATATGTGGTGACTGGAATATTGGATGGGAATACTGCCAGAGCAAACACTTCTGATGCACCAGACAGTGCCCTCGCAAATGTTGGATATCCGAGATTTCCTAGCTGCATCTACCAAAGAGATTTGATGGTTAGCATATTCATATTGAGCCTCAATTGGACATACTGGCATTCCCTGAGTTTCTTTTTCCAACAGTAACGCTGTGACAAAGTTCATCGTGGATGATAGCATGATGTTATGCACAATGCGAGGGAAATGCGCAGAGAATTCAGATAATAGAGCCGCAAAATGATCCAACATGCAATTCTTTTGGGATTTGCCAGCCATTAACCTAAAGGACAATACTTATCAATTTATGTGTCTCTAGTAGAGAAAGTTACAAGGCAGACCGTTCATTGAATTCTGCCACAGCTTCAATGTCATTGCAAAGCACGTCGTCCAGATAGATCAGAAATGCGGTATAGAGTGCTATGAGAGTTGGTATATTGGTGCCCTTTAGATGTAGATAGCCGTTGGCAGCCATAGGTAAACCACCAGATATGAATGGTTGGAACGATTCTTCTCCTGCAAGGGGATATCCACGATGAGCTGCTTCAAGACAGCATAGCTTTTCCAAATCCTGGTCTGCTGGTTTTTGAGACAGGTCAGCAAAGTCACATTGTTGGAGAAATGAAGTAATGATATGGCGCAGAGTAGCTGTATCTGCTATGCCGCTGGAGTTCTGAACCATGAGTAGGAGAGGACGGGAAGCTTTGAGAGTGGTGGAATACGGAATCTGTCTGTTTCTTTTATCAGATCTATATTACTGTATCATTTCGACCACAAGTTCATGGGGGGTCGAAGCCGCGTTACGCCTTGGGTCAAGTTTAAGTTACTATATCAGGAACGTTGCCGGCAAAGCCGGTGCTCCCACGGACCTTTTATAGTAATTTAGAAATTAGTGCCCAAAAATACGCTTGTTACGAATATGTTTTTGGGCGCAGTTCTGTTACGCGTTACGGAACTTGTGGTCGAAATGATACAGTGAGAATCACCACAATCAGTGATACTCAATTGAGCTGAGGGAACACCTCAACTGTGAGATGGCAGATCCCATCATAAGTATAGTCTCTGCTTTCTTTAGTTCATAACAAATCGAAGTTATCAACCCTGCACAGGATAACCAGAACCAGAGACCAAAATTGGATAGATAAATTTGGACAACGCGGCACTGGTACTGATCATGATGAAACACCGATGAGTTGATGTACAACAACCACACTTTGAATATGATACTGAAATCCTATGCACGCCTAAATACCCGTACTGATAGCGGTAGATAGACAAGTACTGTATTGATATATCATGTTTCAATACAATACTGTACTTGTCTATCAGTACATTTTCGTCGAGCGGATATAATGGTATTTTCCGCGTGATGATCATGGTTATTTCCGGACACCCTGCGCATCAGCGCTTCAGCTCTTGGTCTCACCCCGGGTAATAGACTCCTCCATAGAAACTCACAGCCTCAATTGTCCTAGTGACGCGTTGCTCGCAACTTATTCTTAAACAGCCAATCTGCTGTGTCTTCAATTGTATATCACCAAAACTAGCTTTAACGGGTTGGAGACGCAGCTTGAGCTCTGAAATCCATCATGCTCTCATCCTGGACTCAGCCTGACACTCTGCCGTCTCTCCTCTTTGTTGTTTGTGGGCTTTCGTTTTTCATTGTGCTGCACAGAAAGGTCATCCGCAAAGAATCTTTCTTTACGACGAAGGTCAGGAACCAAAGCCATACTAATAAGTGCATGTATAAATGATAAATCTAGCTAGATAATATACCAGGCATTGGCTGGTCTGGAGCACTGGCCTCATATTTGACAGCCATTCGTTTTCTTTATGATGCACAAGTCATGCTTGAAAATGGATACAGAAGGGCAAGTACACTATTAGAGACCTTACGCAGCGCCAACCGTTGGCTGACAGTGCGCAGATTTAAATTGATATGGCTGGCTATGACGTCATTTTCCCAGCCAAATCTGCGCACTGTCAGCCAACGGTTGGCGCTGCGCAAGGTCTCTATTCCAGATTAATTATAGATGCTGACTAACAATGACAATTAGCATCATAACTCTGCATTCAAAATTCCATTCTTCGATAAATGGGTAATTGTTTTCTCAGATGAAAACAAGATTCAAGATATAAGGAGGGCATCCAATGAGCAATTATCTGCGACAGTGGCATTACAAGAGGTGACTTTCCTTATTGAGAAAAATCTAGATTATCATTAACTTGTTCTCAGTTGATGCACTTTGATTTTAGCCTAGGTGCTGAGATCAGCGAGGATCCATATCATGTTGCTGTTATTACTAGATTTTTCAGTGACCAGAAAATGCGGCTTAATTTTGCTGGGCTTCTTGATGAAGTTGAGACTGCGCTATCTGAGCAAATACCCATTAATAAAGGTAAGCTGCTGCCTTTATTAGTTATATCTGTTAAAAATCATCTTTCTTTCGCAGAAAGGGCTAAAATCAACGCCTGGGAACTTTGCAGAATTATTATGTTCCAATCTCAGAGTCGGCTTTTTGTTGGTGTTCCTCTGTGTAAGGCAATATATTTGCTGATCATTCATTATACTAAAATGTCCTGATAGGTCGTAAAAAGGAATATATGGTATTTTTGGCATCTCAAATGCTTGAATCTCACCTCAATAAAACCACCACAGTCTCTTAACACTCAATATGCAGTTGCAGTGATGCTTTCCATTCATATCATGCGCTGCATCCCTAAATTTCTTCACAAGAAAGTCATCTGAGTCAATAGGCATTCCTCCTCTTCTTACTTATTACGCAGGCCCATTCGACGATATTTGTCACCTTTTCCTGGATATATCCAAAAAATGACAAAGCTTCTTCAAGATCACGCCCATGTTTGTAGTAATACTCAAGAACAGAGAGACAGCCATAGTCCTGAAAATATTGAGGTGAATTGTAGAGATCTAGTAAACACTCTCTGCTACTCTGACATCTCTCTGAATTACAGAACGTGTTCTTGACTGCACTTGCTCAGGCAACCGAGAGTCACAAAAATATTCTTTCAGAAATGTCTATGCGGCTCCTGGCCATTAATTTTGTGTCTAACTGGACTTCTGTGTGTGCTATTTCATATATCATTGACGAATATTACTGATTCTAGATTTTAAAGAGCTTGGTAAGATACTGTGATTTTTAGCAAGCAAAATCACATTAAAATGTTCTGCTAATCAGACACTAAATTTTGCACTATCTCGTCTGGCATTATCACCAGACTTGGTTCCTGTGTTACGTCAAGAAGTGGAAACTTGCATCACCCTACAAGGCTGGTCTCATGCTTCAATCAATAACATGTACTTGCTAGACAGCTTTATCAAGGAATCCCAGCGTCTTTCAGGTGTTGTAGGAAGTGAATAAAAATCACCCGCTTTTTCATGGTAGGACTAACAAAATAAAAACAGTATCCCTTACTCGCAAAGCCATGAAGGATTTTACGTTTTCGGACGGAACTCAAATTTCCAAAGGCACATTGATAGCCTTCCCTGTTCAGGCCATTCACTATGATGAGGTGTGTTCACTTCCAATCCAGCCAACATTGGGCTATTGACCCAAACCTTTTCAGAAAAATTACAATAATGCACGCAGCTTCCAACCTTGGAGATTTGCGCAGGACCAAGACAACCCACCCCCACAAGCATCTCCCAGTCCAATGACCTCACCAGACACTAAATTTCTCGAATTTGGTATTGGAAGGCATACATGGTAAGGCCAGCCAAGATACTCGTTCCAGTGAATAATCTTTCTCTAGTCCAGGGAGATTCCTTGCTGCATACACAATCAAACTGGTGTTGGCACAAATTTTGATGAATTATGACATGCACGTAGAGGAAAGCCAGTCCTTCCAGACGCAGTGGATCGCTGAGGCGGTACTTGCCAATCGAAACGCAGAAATTTGGTTCCAAAGACGCCAGACTTGACAGTAATTAGTTTTTTGGTCCCAGCCCGGGTAATAAACTCCTCCTCCTCCGCCCTTATCTATGTATTTATTTCTGCGAAATACAAATGTGCGTGCAATTGTCATGTATAGGCCTGTATAGAAGCCACAGGCTACATACTGTAAGGGTAGAATATCACATCCTTCTTGCGTGCTTCACTGTGATGTCCAAAGGATTCTGCCTCAAAGATACCACGTTCAACCAGTTCCACGACATAGCTACGACCAAGCTACGACATGCCTGCATATCAGGTTACTCTATGCCTGAGTGGTCAGTATCACATCATCCGACCCAAACCTAAGTATTCGAAGCGAAAACGCCATTCGTTCATGGGTTTAGAAGAAAGTGAGGCATTCGGACTGACTGAGAGGCTACGGGGACAGTTACGCATGATGAATTCTGAGCAAGTCTGACCTGTCAAAGATGGCGGGAAAAAGAGATTCCGTGAGGTTTCAAGTGTATTGCGTCAGACAGCGCAGCCTAGTACTCACCAACGCCAGCCGACCCTAACATCGATACGTTGGTAGTCTGCTATCATCTCGACTATCTTTGGTGACTTGCCTATGAAGGAGTGCGAGTGGTGGGAGTGGTTTGGGAGTTGTACGTAGAGGCAAGGGGTCGGGGCGGGCCGTGGTTCCGCAACATGCGGTCAGTCCTTTTGATTAAACGTTTGCTGCCAATGTTTCTGCAACTGTTGAGATACCATCAATATGAGATTCTCAAAATTCTCTTTGCTGAATCGTCGCACAATATTACGGGATTCTCTCCGCAAGGGATGTTAAGCTATAGGGTCTTTGACTGTGAGCCAGGGAAACATATCACAACGTACGTGTCTCTTCCACTAAACGCTATTCACCCACCAAAACCGTAGAGCACGTGACCTACACGTCACCTTTCTGCGGGGCCCGCGCAGCGCTAAGTCCCCTCTCCTCCTCGTACCGCTTCTGTGTCACCTCAAATACCGAAAAATATGCTCACATATGTATACAAGTAGTACAAAATTAGTATTTTAATACATATCTGGAGAAAAACACAACTTTGACGTGTTCATAAAGCTTTTTACCCAGTAAGTAGTATATCCTGTTGTGCCTAAGCGGGAGAGGTCCTTTAAAAGTGGTTTGCATTTCTGAAGGGAAGCAAAAAACAGCGCCCAGCAGGTTTTGTGCTTCTGGAGACTGCAACTTAATTTGTGCATAACTTATGGATCTCATCAGGGGACTTGCATGAGGTGCATAATTTGCATAATTACACCATTTTATGCATTACCATTCGATTTTCGGTATCTCTTATGCGTTTATTGCATGAAAGTGCCTTTGACGCTTTCCCTGATGAAATAGACAAGCAAAGGAAGGATTGGTTGTCTAATTAATTCTTCATGTGCTGTTACTATTGCGGGATCTGAATGTCTTTGCAGACCTTTCTTCATGCTTAAATGAATGCAGGTTGACTACAGAAGAACTTTCACAAGAGTTCTAGTCACCAAAACCTCGCCACATTGCTATTCTGGGCTACTACTGGGGCAAAAAGCTTTGTTAACGCGTCAAAGTCGCGTTTTTCTCAAGATATGTACTTAAATGCTAATTTTGTACTACTTGTATCCATATGCGAACATATTTCTCGGTATTTGAGGTGATACAGAAGCGGTACGAGGAGGAGAGGGGACTTAGCGCTGCGCGAGCCCCGCAGAAAGGTCACGTGTTCTGCGTTTTTGGTGGGTGAATAGCGTTTAGTGTCTCTTCCACCTTGTGCGGCGTTGCATATTTCCAAAGATCTCTGGGCAAACTTAAATTTCGGATTTTTCAGTGCGATTTTTGCTCGCCCGGGTCTACTCCATATGGGACCGATTTGAAGCCGAACAGCCATATGGAGTAGCTCCGGCGCCGAGCATAAATTCGTCATTTATGCTTGCCCAAAAGATCTTTCCAAATATGCATTGCCGCCCAAGGTGTCCCTTTCCTTTCACGAACATTTTGCTCACGTCTGCGTTCCTTTCTGCCCTCCGTGCGCTCCATCTACCCCCAAGGCATCACCCCAGCCTCTCCCAACACCAATAAACTGGCTCCTTCTGTTCCGGAACCGGCGCTCTCCAAGACCTCATGACATTGAAATCCACCATCCGTTCCAACTCCACCGAATTCCTCGTCGATATTCAATTCGCCAAGGACCATGGACTGGAATACGTTTTTGGCAAAACCAACGGTTACGCCTGTTATGGCACACCTGGTGTATCCAATGTTACTGGCTTCTGCAGCGATGCAGGTCCAACCAGCCCCGTTAACCATCTCACCAGTCACTGCGGTAATATCACCTTCGACACCCCTTATTACGCTGCCATCATCGCTGCTGAGGCTATTGGGAACGGTGGAAACACTCGTTAGTCGAGTTGGAGGTGGATGTATGGGTTCTTCGAGGCCGAGTCTGACGACGACGACGATGGCGGTGATGACAATAATTCCAAGGGAAGGAGGGTCGTCAAAGAAGCTGAAGAGAGCGATGTTTATCAACTTGCGAGCGTTTTCGAGTGATTCCACGGAAGAGAGGGACAGTGCCTATGTCGACTTGGACTTTGCAGACGAAGACGATGACAGGATGAGTTGCCAAAGGCTCGTCGAAGCAAGGGAAGAGGACATATACCGAAGAAGGTGGAGTTAATAAACTGGCGGTTGGGTATGTCGAACTGAACATTCTCATCATTGTGACATTTGCTGATTTCTTCTTTTTCTTTGTTTTCAGTCACGCAGACTCGACGCCAATGGTCTGACATGGTGTGGTGTTATCTATGAAACGGAAAATGGGAGGCCTAGTGGTGCAGAGAACGCTGACGCAGTTGATGTGAAGGATGGATTCGGTTTTGACATACAAGCTACGGACGTTGTGTTGCTGTCTTTCTTGCGGTAACTATTTTATCGGGCAGTCATGGAATGAGATGTGAAGACGGTATCTGGATAGGTGTCGGTGTCAAATACAAAGTACAGAAGGAAGTAGTTGCTAGGTGGAGGTGGGTGGTTGGTGGGTTCCTCCAACACGTCCCTCCCAAGGATGTTTTAGCACTCCTCGCAGCTTCACCACTGTCCCTCGAGTTCTCTTACAATTCAAACCAATACTGTTGGGAACCCGCGTCTTACTGAGACAGCAGGAAAGCCCGTAGGGATGCGTAAGGCTCCGGTCCAGGTATGAAGTCGGTAAACACAAAAGGAACTGGAGCTCGGGGAGCTGACGAATTGTCGAATGCTCATCTGAGAGGCGGAAGTGAGCGTCGGAGAGAAGGGTTTGAGGCAGACTCGTAACGATGGATCCTCTGGGCATCGTCAGCATGGCAGTCTCAATCGCTTGGTTTGAGAGAAGAACCACTTCGAAGGCAACGACTTACCAGCAAGACCATCCTCAGTTGTAGAACTGAACCGATTTTCGCCTCTGCCAACCATGTTTATTTTATAGATCGATGAAGAGCAGAAGAGTCTGTAGTCAAAGATTTGTCCTTCTCTGTTCCTGGCAACGAAGTCGAGATTAATAAACCATACTCGGAAGGAACAGCTTCTTTCGCGGCCACTGCAGCCTTTTCTGAGTGCCCAAATCTGCCGCAAGCGAGAGTGTGGACACTACTGTACACATCTGCCGAGTTCTTTTGAAAATCTTCACCAAAGGTTGAAGAGAACTGAAACCGGCGGGAAAGGGGGCGGAAGTTGTCGAGAGGCTAGACCACGAGAAGGAAACTAGGAGTCTCTTGAGTCTTGATCCCAAAATGTATGGAACGAGCATTAATGATGAATGCACTGGTAGCTCGATATGGGTGGGTGTCTCTCATCGTCTAACTAGAATACTGGACGAGACAACACCGGAGCGGTCCTGCAAGTACGCATGCAATTAGCAAAACTTCTCCCGCACAAGGCAACGTTGCTGTGGTTGGACCTTCCAACATCCATTATTACCACACATCCGGCCGCAGCATCATGGATAACCAGGATCTGGCTATTTTGGCATCACATCATTGGCATCATTTGTCCTTCCGTTTAGCCTCGGGCGTCAGGGCGTTAGGGCTGCATCGAACTGACGTGAGGTTGCAGGTATTTGGCACACCGTGGACATGGATCTCGGGTATATAATCTGCAGGGGAAAAGGCTGTAAAGATGCCGTCCTCGGGTTGACAGTGGGTCTTATCGCACTTGTGTCGCACTGTAGATCACTAGAACCTCGGGATGTAATTCGAGGGCAAAAAAAAACTAAATGGCGGCCTGGAGGAAACCGAGATCATGACGGTTCAACGTTACAGATCGCATCTGCCAGTGGAACTGGCTTCTGGCTACAATAGACACCCAGATTCTACGCGAGTCTACGCGAGCTTAGACTCGCGAGCCAGTCTGTTGGTAATCTCACGTGGCTTGGTGGACTTTGAACGGGGCCAACGGAGTCCAGACTGGTATTTTTGGGCGTCGTTTTGGGAGCTTGGCGTGCGAATTTGAACTCGTAAAATTTTTTGTTCGCTGCGCGTCAAGAAAGCAGCGAGAGCGTTACAGACACTTGTATTCGCTGACATTCCAAAGGAAAGTTGTTGTAAGAGATGTATTAGAATGGTGTACTATTAAAAGGGTGTGGGCCAACGCTACGTGTGGCGGGTACGAGGCCGCCTCCACTCATCCTAAGGCTCCAACCAAATACAATTAAATGCTGTTATAACTGGTTAATAACAGGTTAAAATAATAACAAGTTACAGCTGACCCCAGTAACAGGTAGTAACTGGTTACGAGGCCTCTTAAAGGCCGAGTTAACTTATGTCGACCTCAAAAATTTTACCACGACCTCAAACTCCCACCCCTTTTCATTGCCACAGCCGGTCTTTGCCCTTCCCAACAACCGGAATGTCCAGACTTGGTCTAGATGAGATCCAAGGACCGTTAATGTCAATAACCACGATGTCATGCTAGCATGTCAAATTGGTCTGCTTAATGCCCTTCTTCCCTCTCACTTTCCACTGATTCTCCCTCCCTTCTGCATAACTTGAGTTAGACTACGTGAAAGGGCCTCGTAATTTGCCACGCAAAGTGATGGCCCTTTGCCCCAGTTATGAGTCCTATTGAGGACGAGTCTTATTGTGAGCTCAAATGGCCACACTTATTTGCACCCAGGGAAAGTATATCCTATTCTGTCAATGCAGTGGATTTGGCACGCAAATTCTCCACAAATTCTCTGTCAAGCTTTTGTCTGAGTCAAGCTACAAATGAATACCCAATCCATGGCCCACATCTACTTTTTCAGAGCCTATAATTCAATTGGCAGTGGGATGAGGACTTGTACCTGCCACTGTATACAGGGGCCCACACCGACGTATTAAGTAGAAGGGCAGATGCAAGGAAGTGATGCAGGTTATAAAATTCATTATTCCACCCCAGATCAATAACTCAAGTCTCATCAGTGCTGGTCAATTTTCCCTTTTTGCTCCCATCCCACTCTCATCTCAATACTTGCAGGCAACATATGGCAGAGTACTACTTCAAACTGTCAAGTACAACATGTAATTTCCTATATCTCAATAAATGCAGGCATTTTCCTCTCTTCAGAGCATCAAATTGTCAAATCATCAAATCATAACCTTAGACAAACCTTTCAAGCTGCAAATTTGACTGACCACTGTGTTCATGGCTTGTCCTGGAGCAAATTAGTGTCAGAAATCCTTGTCTCAGCCACCTTCAGCTACACCTTCGGCACATGCTGTACCCATGCAATCCTTCATATTTCCATATCTGTCATTCTTACATCATTCACTGCCTAAGCCCAGAAACCCTCAGAGGGTTTTTTGATTATACCTATGTGCGCCCCCACCCTATTCTATTTCCATTTCATTTATTATGTCGATCATTCATTCTGTTCATCACTCCATATCTATATTCATTGTTTAACATTTGATTTGTTTATTCTATTTACCATTTGGGACTCGCGATCATTTAGTATATTAGTTATAGGAGCATCATAGTTAGTTGCAGAGTCTTGATACAGGAGTTGGTTTCACTACTTGTATATAGGTAGTGTTTTCCTGTACTCAAGCCTTAGAATTGATCTTGTTGTTGTTTCCTCTCTGCATTGCGAATCAAGAAATACGTGCACTACACTTGTGCGCAGCGAATCTAGTCGGATGACTCTCTCAGGAGTCATGGTTGTCTTGTATCCTTTAAAGGAGTTCTCGTTCTACATTCACCATCCATTGTCATTCTCCTTGATCTAGTTCCTTGTTGTCATCTCAGTTGCCATACAGGCATGTAGATTGATCTGCCAGCAGCTTGGATCATTGGTCTTGTAGGCTTAGGGTTAGTGGGTGAGTAGTGTCACTCCCTCTTGCCGAAGCCACCCCTAGGTTCCAGACTCCTCCCGGGGCATTTTCCCCTCATCAACGAGCCCATTTGGCATTGAGAGGCTAGCCTGGCTTGAGGGTTTGTGACAGAAGTGTTGGAATTAAATGATAATGATCATATTACTAAGCTACTACGCATACGGCATCAATCAGGTACTGCGGACATACAGTCAAATGATCATATGGATATACTTAGACTATTTATATTATTATACTACTTTGATTAATGATATATACTTGAGAGTCAAGCGAGATACGTTCGCACACTCTTACCCCCCACTTTGTGACTCTCACTAAGACTATTTGCTAAGATAACCTAAGTTTAATAGGTTATGGGCCCCGCCTAGCTTGCTATAACTCCGATAAACACTTGTTCTACTCTGCTTTACTCTCTACTCGTACTCTGTTCCTGGACTAGTATATGACTAGTCGACAAACTCGATCTCAAGGATCAGCCCCAGATATCCCACTTCCTACTACCAGTCGCCACTCTAGTGCACACCCCTCTGGTACCCAAACTCCTACTCCACCCGTATCATCCACTTCACAAGCACAACCACTTGATCCTCTCTTCCAAAACCCTCTTCCATTTCCACTTGATCCCATTATGTCTGATGCTGGCGAAAATACTAGGACTGATGTCTGGGATACTGTCCCTACTCCACCATCATCTCCTCCATCTACCTCTACTTTGTCGGTCGCATTATCTATGCCCGAAAACACAAACCCCAACTACGTGATGCCGCTCAGCGACATCAACAAAGCTTTTGATTCCCTGACAGTTCTTACTGGCAGTGAGAATTGGAAGATGTGGTACTTCCGCGTTAATAACGCTTTACGGGTGATTCGTCACCAACACTTTAAAAGTTCCGGGTTACATCCTGGTAATACTGTCAAACTAGCCTGTTTTAACGCTATTACAGGCAAGATTGATGATAAAATCATGATCCACTACATCGAAGAGTCGGATGCGATAGAGCTTATCAAGAAGCTCAAGCAACGTTTCGACCCTTCATCCACAGTTCAAGAGTCTAACGAGCTGTGGAAACTCTTCAACTTACGTAAACCAGTCTGGGAGTTTGATAAGCTCCTCGACGAAGCTCAGGATCTGTGGGCTTCTATCAAGAAGAGAGACATAGATGTCTCAGATCAAGTCTTTTACTCAGCTCTAGTGGGGATTATTCCTCCACACTATCACTTTGTTCGCAGTTCTTACGAAGCAACTGTGGATGCAGCTGCAGCTACATGGGATGCCACTACTGCAGCTGAAGGGGAGAAACCCGTATACAGAGCCGTCGACCTCATTGCGCGGCTAAAGAAGGAATTCACTAACTATCGTTTGAGCAATGCTCGAACGTATCCTTCGAAGAAGTCCGACAAGAAGTCCAGTAGCACTAGTCAAGGCGGTGCTCAACGATCGGACAAGTCAAAAGGGGAACGCGCTAACGCCGCAGCGCCGTTCCAGAAGCCTTCTGATGTCAAAAAGGATCGGAAGTGCTTCAACTGCAACAAGATGGGTCATACGACCCAGACATGCCCAGAACCGTGGACTGAAAAGTCCAAAGAAGCTATGAAGAAGAAAGGGATTACTAAACAATCCAACAAAGGCAAGACCAAGGAGAATGCATCAGTTGCCATCTCCATGCCTACGTCTTCTTCTTCTCAAATTGCGACTACGTCAACTTCGCAATTGGACTGGGTACAGTCGATTTCTTCGGGCGACGTTGAGATGGAAGACTCAGAGACTCCGGTGAGTCATCATATTTCCCTACCTGCTTTTACCGCGATCTCTGACCAAGATCATACGCATATCATTGATTCTGGTGCTACTATACACTGTACACTGTATCTTAACTTACTTTTTAACGTTCATACTACGCCTGCCATAACTTTAACTGTTGCCAATTCAGAGCATCTAGATCTTCGATTAGCAGGCGATATGCGGGTAGAAATTAGGAAGGACAATGGTGAGTCTTCATCGATCACTCTTAAAAATGTATACTATAACTCAAAACTTCCGTTTACTTTAATCAGTATTTCACAAAAAGCGGACTATACTTTTACTTTTCATGATCATTTATGTACAATACGTAATGACAAGGACAATTTCATTGGCGTTATACACGAGAGCGCCAAACTTTACTCCATCACAACTAAAAAATTGAGTGATAACGTTGCTACTTTAAGTTTATATGAACTTCACAAACAAATTGGTCATATGAGTTATACAAATCTAAAAACATTACTAAAAACAGATAAATCTATTATTACAATCATTATTGATGATTGGACAGAAACTCAATGCAAAGACTGCATCATCAATAATATACATAGACTTTCTGTTCCGAAACAACGTACTTCAGAATTAGCAGAAAACTTCGGAGACCATTTTCATATTGATATATTTGGTCCATTACGAACTGCCTCTATTGAAGGCTACAAATACTGGTTAACCATCGTCGACAACTGTACGCGTTGGTTAATATTATCTCCACTTAAAACAAAAGACGAAGCTTATACCCAATGGGTTACATTTACTACTGAACTATTTACGCAATATGGTATCAAAGTTAAAATTCTACAATCAGACAACGATGCCGTATTTACTTCGGGTGCATTCAAAAACTACCTGAAAGCACAAGGTACAATTGCACGTTATACAGTTCATGACACGCCTCAGCAAAATGGAGTTGCTGAAAACATACATCAACATATCATGAATAGTATTCGTGTTAATCTGCATACTGGAAAACTACCTAATTGTTTATGGTGGCATGCAGGACTTTATACTATGTACATACTTAATAGATCTCTGAAAACTGCATTAAAAATGCAAACTCCCTATTTTAAACGTTACGGTGTTAACGCAAACTTAGACAATCTACATAGCTTTGGTACACCTTGCATTGTATATGACGAAGCAAGAACTAGTAAACTAACTCCTAAAGGAAAACGTGGAGTTTGGTTAGGCTTTGACGATCATTCAAAAGGCCATTATGTCTACTTTGGTACTAAAGTGAATGTAGAACGCAACTTGCAATTCTTAACGTCCAAATCGCAAGTTGAAGGGGAGTTACAAAACAAAAATCAAGAACCATCAGAAACTACAGAAGAAAATACAACTGAAACTCCAACTTCTCAGGAACACGAACCTGAACCAATGGATGTCGACGAAGACGAAACTAAACAACCTGATGGCCCAAGACGATCAAAAAGGATCCAAGAAGCCAGAGGTTTACTTTACGATGAAGTTGAACAAAACATTGCTTTCTTCTTAACAGAATTCAATGTTTACTACGCTGATAACGTTGGCGATCCAATTTCATTCAAGGATGTACTCAATCATCCACAACGTGATGCATGGTTTGATTCCATGAAAGCTGAGATAGAATCTCTAGAAAATCTAGGAACCTGGGAATACGTCAAACCTCCTGCTGATGCAAATATCATTGGTTCCAGATTTGTCTACAAAACTAAGTACGAACTTGGCAAACAGACCAAATTGAAATCTAGACTAGTAGCACAAGGCTTTAGTCAACAAGAAGGCATTGATTACTACGCAAATGATATCTTTGCCCCTGTAGCACGCATGAGCAGTACACGTTTTATACTTGCTCTTGCAGCTTCATTAGACTATGAAACTACTCAGATTGATATTAAATCTGCCTATCTTTACGGAAACGTTACTGACAAGGAAACATTATACCTTCGTCCACCTCCAGGTAATTTACTACCTAATTTACCTGAAGGCTACGTACTTAAACTCAGAAAGACTCTATATGGGTTGAAACAAGCTGGTCGTCAATGGTATGAAAAATTATGCAATATTCTCATAAAGTTACTAGGACTTGAGAAGTCTACTTACGATAATGCGGTATTCTACCGATATCATGAGAATAAACTCATTTTAATACTATCTTGTCACGTCGATGACATTACTTTATGTACTATCAACAAAGCTACTGCACAAGCTTTTGTTACTGCACTTAGTGGACACGTCCAAGTCACTGACAGTGGAGAAATCCACTGGATTCTCGGTATGGAAATTCAACGAGATAGGAATAATCATACTATTAAACTCCGTCAGAATCATTACATTGAGAATATTCTCAAACGATACAATTTTGACCAATTACATGCACGCCGTACACCTATGCTACCCGGGCAAAATCTTAGCCCTAGACCTGGGAGTGAACCGCAACGGGACGCCGCTGCTATTAAACACTATATGTCACTAGTCGGTGGTTTACGATATGTCGCTGACTGTACTAGGCCAGACATTGCATATTGTACTGGTCAACTAGCAAGATACCTTAATGATCCAGGTGAAGAGCATTACGCTGCAGCTAAACAATGCTATCTTTATCTAAAAGGAACTTGCGATTACTGGCTCAACCTAGGGAGCCCTACTATTACTTCTACTTATGGATTTGCCGACTCTGATGGTATGTCCACGTATGGCAATAAACCAATCATGGGCTATGCATTCAAATTTGCTGAATCGCTTATTTCTTGGTCAAGTAAGCGAGGCACACTGGTAACTTTATCAGTTACTGAGGCTGAACTATGCGCACTCGCTCATGCCTCACAAGAAGCTATTTATTTGAAAGGTTTTATAGAAGAAATTCTAAATGCCGAACAGGAGCCAGTACTTATCAACTCAGATAGTGCATCTACTTTGGCAATTATACGTGCTCCTGAAGAACAACATACTCAAAGAACTAAGCATTTCAATATCCGTAAAAACTTCCTTACTGATCGGATACATCAACGATACATACGAGTTAAACATGTGTCAACTAATGATCAACTTGCGGATATACTTACGAAAGCTCTCTCCGCTGATAAGATCAAGCATTTCTCCCGATTACTAGGGATATCCGCTTGAAGGGGAGTGTTGGAATTAAATGATAATGATCATATTACTAAGCTACTACGCATACGGCATCAATAAGGTACTGCGGACATACGGTCAAATGATCATATGGATATACTTAGACTATTTATATTATTATACTACTTTGATTAATGATATATACTTGAGAGTCAAGCGAGATACGTTCGCACGCTCTTACCCCCCACTTTGTGACTCTCACTAAGACTATTTGCTAAGATAACCTAAGTTTAATAAGAAGATCAATTCTCCCATTGTCATTTGGGGGAATTCATTCAATTATCTTTATAATCCTATCCTATCCTTCATTCTTCCTTTCCATCAGTACCGAAAACCTCAAGGAGGGGTCAACTTGTTTGAGAACCTCTTTGAGCACCTCAGGTACTGCCATCGGATGTCAACATTTTCCTCAGGAACTCACTACTTCTCTGGATCATCATTGGGGGTCGTTTTCCAGATGGGGGTATATTGGCTACAGTATGTTATGATGGGTCACTGCGGGTTTTAGGGGCGCAGTGTCAGTGCTTGATTGGTTGATCAGAACCGCTGGGTGGGTTATCTGGTTGATCATCTCATATTTGGTTCGCAGGAACGTTATGTTTAACCATATTCAGACATTGTTCGACTTCAAGACTTATATCATCCAATTCTATCATATCCACATTCTTCAGCCAATTGTATCCTATGCTTTATGCTCATGGGAAGGCTTCGCGTTTGTTCAAAATCCTTTGGAAGGAGTAGGAGCTATACTCACTCTAGAAGAACACATCGACCTATACTGAGATGCCTTGCAAGGGATTTTGACTGAATTTTGACAAACTGTCACAAAGAGGTGAGCGCTTAGATAGCAATAACGAGGAGCTACAGGCTCAACTCAACTAACAGACAGCAGTAAGTACTGGAACTACAGTGCCCATCAGTAAAGGTGAAAGAAGTAATGAAAAGGGGAATACACACCTGGTCCCAATGATGAAGAGGTCAAGATGGGGAACCAGGTGTCAGGGCAGGGTTTATATATGTAAAAGTAAAGCTGTAAAGAAAGCTGTAAAGAAAGCTGTAAAGGAAGCTGTAAAGGAAGCTGTAAAGGAAGCTGTCAAGAAGCTGTATTGAAGCTGTATCAGAGAAATGAAAGGTCCGGTGCATAGCATGTGGAACAAGGGTCAAATGGTGTAAAGATCCGAGGATATGGAGATAAGAAGAAATAAATAGTACCAAATATAGACGTCATGACACAAATGCATATCCTTGATGAGGACGCTATTAATTGTTATGCAATTCCCACATGAGACTTATTATTTGCCATGGAAGCTACCGTTGCCACAGAATACATGAAGGCATTAGCGTTAATCACCAGTAACCAGTTGGACACCAAGTTAATTCATGACCTGGATAATCAAAGAGCCTTACAACGTCAGATCAGAGACATGATTTGGTGAAATCCAGGAACAACAAACCTCTGGGTGAATATGTGAACCCTGCCAGGTATATGAACAAATACACTAGGCTAGTGTTGTAAACGGTCCGGCTTGGCTCCAGCAAGCTGCTGAGCTGAGCCAGTTTTTTGAGCTGCGGCTCAGCTCCAGGTGGCTCTTGACCAACTCTGGCTCGAGTCGTAAAAGCCAGGTCAAATTCCCTCAGAGAGACTGCCCTCTAGCGACACCATAAATTAACCAAAAGTGTACTGTCTCAGTAGCTGACATCAGGGAGTGTCTTTGGAGCAAGTTTGGTGTACTTTGAGCAAGAAAGACCATGAGACCGTAACTCAAAAAAGTCGTTGTGCCTTAATTTGATAAGTTCTCATGGTAATTTAATTTCTAATTTTAGCACAATATTAAGGAAAATGATGTATCTCTTGGTTCAGAGTGCGCATACCATATCTAGAAGCTCGATTTCACTCCTGGAGTGTCAATATGACTTCTAAGGTCTCACTCCTACATTCCTATCTACATATCTAGAAGGGAAGTGGTTTTCACGGAATTTTAGCGACATGAGTCGTGACTAGCCAGATCTAAAAGCTGAGCTGAGCCATTTACATAAGGAGCCATTTGGAGCTGAGCCAGAGCCAGCCGTAGTCGAACCGTTACAACACTACACTAGGCAGTATCAAGCTCAATTCCCAATTACTGGAAGAGATCTCATGCGACCAGGTATGCCTGTAACTCACAATCTTATGGGAAACATTGAAAGGCAATTTTGGGAAGGAGGATACACCCAACCCACTATGCAAGAAGACATTATTCAGATGGATCATTATGTCAACACACTATGCATTGGAGGATTCACAGACGAAGCTACTTGGGTAGTTCAACAGATCAACGTGCTTCTGGAGTACACCATTCAGCCAGACACTATGAACATGTTTACAAGGGAAACCACAGAAGAGTCTCTGCAACAAGAATCTGGTATGCCTATGGAAGTCAACTCTTAGAGAATCTCAGGAAGATCAAGACAACCAGAAACCCTTAGAGGGATTCTCAAATCCTTTTCGGACAACTATGGCTTGGATATTGTGCAAAAACAAACAAAAAATGATTGCCACACGTGTGTCGCATACCCCTTTTCTCTGGTGGATTGACTAGGAATACAAGGCCACAATATTAAGGCTACGTAGGCTATCATATTTGGAAAAGGTGATTGGGAACCTGGATTTGGAAATCCACAGAAGGATTTTCACCACCTTATACCCTTTGGGCCTTCAATCATATCTCTCTATCAACTATTAATGAATTTCAACACAGATAACCTTCGGAAGGTTTTATGTCTTGTACCTGGTCTAAAAGAAGATCAAGATGGATGTATCAATTTGGATTCAAGTTCTCTCATCATATTCCTATATTCTCGAACTCTTTCATCATTATTTGTCATCAACTCATTTTCAGTTTTGCAAATTTTGATGTTCAACTTATTTTCGCACAAATATTCAAGAAGGACAGCACGCAATGCATGCATTTCATGCATTTCATATACAAAAACAAGAAAAATAGCAATACAACAGAAAATACATGATTGACTAAAGTCCACAAGGAAGACGACAAAGAATACAAGTGTTCAATACTACCAAAAATGATTTACCCTGTGCATGACCAAGACAAAATTGCACTTAGCAACAAAGTCAATGATGACAAAGACAGTCACATCAGGGCATCAATGATGCCTAGATAAGAAAGTCCCAGTTGCTGGTGAACTTGTGCTTAGTGAAATCTTTGGGAGCCACTGGAAAAATCCAATTAGTATTTGAAAATCCGTTGAAAGGAAAGTGAAGGTACTCACACCAAGTACCCCCATGATGAAACGGCGCAAATGTCGTGCCTGTAAACTCATAGGGACAGAAAGATGGGTCCTGGAGCTCTTTCAAGGAACACTTCGTTTCTGCCTTCCATCGACACGCTAGACACGAAATTGGGGACTGCCGCCAAGACTCACTCACGGTCTTCTCAAAGATGCAGGGGAGCCTGTGCTTTGCACACCGTTCACAAGGAAATCTTGGGATATCATAGATAATCCTGGGAGCAGTGTTGATGCAGAAATTACTGATGTTCTTCGCAGTGTCGGTAGGACTGATAAAAGGCATCGGGATGGTTGACCGATAATTGTTGCGTGGCCAAACGACATACCCAGAATTCTGGATATGTCTTTCATGAGCCAAGACTCTAAGGAGAAGAATCATAAATAAAATGCCTGGAAAAAATATACTAGGTAAAAGAGGATCTCACCTTAGTGCCCTGTCTGTGTTCGAAGGGGACTCAATGTGCCAGTTGTTCTCGAAGGGGTTCTCGTTGACAATGTCGGCATCTTGAAAGACGAAAGTAGGGACACAGGAGCAAGAGTTGTTGTTGGAACAGACTGGATCACGACAAAGGACTGGAGACTGTGCAAAAGACATATCTCAATTGGACAGAGGGACAAATCCCTCAGGCAACACTGGTCCAGGATCTTCTCAAGGGTTTTTCATCCTGAACTGTCTGGATTTGTGAGTTTTCATCACAGGGACCGTCTCTTCTTCCTCGCCCTCTGTTTCAGCCCCATGAACAAATCTCACCTTTCCCTTTCCTTTATCCTTCTTTCTATTTCCCGACAACAATTCATCATATTCCTTCTCTTTACGAATTCAACGACGTTGTGCACCAGATGGACGTTTTCACAGAGTAGATGATGATTCCTGTGGAGAGATGTTGGGAGCAGTTTTAGGGACTTTGCAAGGAGGAGGAGGAGAGTAAGAAGAATGTCTTTTGCAAAGACATTTGGCGATCAGAGTTTCATCTTCAGATTCAGACTCTTCTACAGGATCTTGAGGTACTGGGAAAGGATGAGGGGTCAGCGATCCCATCAAAATTCCTCCGGGGCTCGAAACAATGTTGAGATCATTGTTGAAGAGCTGAGAAGGAGACATTGGACAGGTGGAGGTGAATAGAGGTGTCCGAGAGGAGTGTGATGGGCCAGGTTGTGAAGACAAAGGAGTAGATTTTGATTGGAGAAGTGCAAGTTGGCGATCCAATTGAAAAGCAAAGGCAGGTGAAGTGCATATGGGAGATGGAGAACGAGGAGGGGAGGCAGTGACCACAGGAATCTCGAGATCAGCATCCTCATTGATGTCCATCACATTCATTCCAAAATAATCTTCCACCACAGTATCCAGATTGAAAGTCTTGCAATGACCCAATGGGTGGGACCAGAGATTTGTCCACTCATCACTCAAGTCAGCAACCTGCACAATATGGTCAATAGTTCAATGTTCAATTCCACTGGCTTCCTTCCATTGTCAAAAAAAGGCATTGTCATTGCAAATGAATCAATAGTGATAATCAGTCTCTTGGATGAGGCGATAAAAGGCTGGAGATATGAGGAATTGGATACGATGAGGATGTTTTTCGGTCAAGGCAAGTAGGAATTCAAAGAGAAAATGCTATTGGGAAAAGATCACGTTAGGTGTTTAACCAAAATCGAAAATCCTTCGAAGAGACTCATCATATGAAGAAAGTCAAAGGCAGTGTCAATAATCTCAGTTCCAGATGGATAGGTGCCCTTCATAAAGACAAGAGTAGTGGCTTTCTTCCTCGCTTCTTCAGAAACTGGGAAGACTTCTTCATCAAGAAATTCCACTGTCCACTTCTTAGTGCCACGAATGCGAAACCTAAATGAACATTTTGGAAGGCAATCCCATTCATATGTGGCTTGTTGGGTAACGGGAGTTGGAGCAGATGCTGAGAGAATTGCCGAGTCAGGGGGAGCAAGATTGGTGGGAATGGTGGAAAATTCAAGATCTTCGATAAAGGATTTGAAGCAGGACACAAGCATGGTTCAGTTGGTCATGATGAAGGACAAAGATGGTTGGATAATTGGTTCAGTGAGGAGAGATGGTGGTGATTATTGGGCAAGAGTGGGTTGTCGTTCGAGGGCTCAAAAAATTCAACAAAACCCTGAAAGGATTTTGATCAAACAGAAATTCTTCCTTTTCCATTATCACAATCACAGAAGTGACAATTTGGGGAATGCAAATGCCTTTAGAGTTATTCTCTGATGGAATTCATATCCAGACCATACATTTTCATATTTCCTATTCAGGGTATAACACCTACCACTGCTGACTCAAAAAATGCTCACTTGTGGAAAAGTTCGCCTTAGAGGGGGGGTAATGTCAGAAATCCTTGTCTCAGCCACCTTCGGCACATGCCATACCCATGCAATCCTTCATATTTCCATATCCATCATTCTTACATCATTCACTGCCTAAGCCCAGAAACCCTCAGAGGGTTTTTCAATTATACCTATGTGCGCCCCCACCCTATTCTATTTCTGTTTCATTTATTATGTCAATCATTCATTCCATTCATTGCTCCATATCTATATTCGTTGTTTAACATTTGATTTGTTTATTCTATTTACCTTTTGGGACTCGTTATAGGAGCATCATAGTTAGTTGCAGAGTCTTGATACAGGAGTTGGTTTCACTACTTGTATATAGGTAGTGTTTTCCTGTACTCAAGCCTTAGAATTGATCTTGTTGTTGTTTCCTCTCATTCTTTTCTGCTTGCTCTGCATTGCAAATTGAGGAACACATGCACTACACTTGTGCGCAGTGAATCTAGTCAGACAACTCTCTCATATCCTTTAAAGGGATTCTTGTTCTACATTCACCATCCATTGTCATTCTCCTTGATCTAGTTCCTTGTTGTCATCTCAGTTGCTGTACAGGTGTGTAGATTGATCTGCCAGCAGCTCGGATCGTTGGTCTCATAGGCTTAGGGTTAGTGGGTGAGTAGTGTCACTCCCTCTCACCAAAGCCTTCCCTAGGCTCCAGACTCCTCCTGGGGCATTTTCCCCTCATTGACGAGCCCATTCAGCATCAAGAGGCTAGCCCAGCTCGAGGGTTCATGACAATGGATTGGTGGTCTACTAGAAGTAGCAGAATACTGCCAGAACACAAAGTAAAGAGGACAGTACAAAGAAACTATGAGAAACCCTATCACCACCTTTTGGCAGTGTTTCATGAGGTCATAAGCTTAGGAATCATAGTAGCTGTGGAGCTGAATGAGTCAGTGTGCTGGGGCCACCTGACCTGAAGGGTCCATGAAGCAAACAGAATAGAAATTCCTATAAAATTTTAGATAATATTCTACATTTTCTAGATACCCTAATAAGAAAGTCTTTACTTATAGAGTAATGTCTGGAACCATGGACTAGCAGTTAGAGGTTTATTACTTGATTTTCTACATACCTTTTGGTGGACATTCAAAATAATTGTGTAACTGTATAGTTGTAGCTGTGAGTAGTATGAAAGGACTAGGTATTTCTCGTAGCTACCCAAGTGGATCTCCACAGCATTAGCTAGTAGAGGATGTGAAACACAGACAAAAGCTTCTCAAAAACTTCACTCGCATCAAGTATAAACATAGTGTGTCAGTTAAATAGTGTCTTGAATTGAACTTGTTGGTTAAAGTGCATAACTTGTGTGACCAGTGTGTCATGAACTGCTACAGTTCTTTGTCCTCCTTCTTCCTCTACCTCATTATTAAACCTATTTCTTCACCATTCATCCATTGTGTTTCCTCATTGACACTTTTTCTTTCATTTCTATTATCCTTCAATTTATACTCCTTTTAAACCTTATAGCACTGACTTTGAACTCTATAATATCTGTCAAACTATTTTTAGCTATCACAGTTCTATCTTCACTCTTGTACCTATCTCTTGCATTGTTATTCTTGTCCCTTTACTATTTTTATGGAACTCTCTCACTTATTCATTGTTCTTTTACATATATACCAGCAGACTTTGGTAGTTGATTCTTTCAGAGAGTTCAGGAACTTTGGAGTCTGCCTCAGCCAGTTGGGGTCCGACACCTGGATTGGGTCTGATGATGAGTCCTAGCATATATTATGGTACTAGAAGACTGTAGTACCTGTATGTAGTGTGGTTGAAGTACGAATAAAGGTGATTAGGCTATGTTGGTGATGTTAAAGCACGTGGCCAGTCTGTCAAGCCGGACGCGTCGTGTTCTCATCCCCGCCGCAATACCCTACCATGATTACACTGTCAAGAACGTTGCAAATACTATCTCAACGATCTGAAAATGCCTCTAGTATTCTCCTCTCTCAAGTCATGGCCTTTGTTATCCTTTGTTCGTACCTCAAGCGCAATATACTCTTGCTATACCCTTCCAATCAGCCAATTAATGAACCTCCACCAATCCTTCCACGAGAAACGCGGGTCTTTCTAAGCGAGAGTACAGCTATGTGTTCAGAAGATGTAGAGGCCTGCTGGAGTGCACTTGGACCAGTGATATGGATGGAAGATCCTCTCCTTCATGCTGTAAGCAGTAGTGAGGGACTTCAGCATACTTTTCAGGCCCATGGGCGGGCTCTCTTTCGTGCGTATAACTATATCTCTTGCAGTTTTCAAATAGTGACTATAACCCTTTCCAGCTTCATTTCGCAGCTTATGGCCACCAACACAACACTGTATCAATGTCGAGTGTCCATATGTCAAGAACAAGAAAAGCCTAAAGCTACAAACAGTCAAGGAGCTCAGCGCCATCCTCTACACTTCGTCTATGGGTCCTATCCCAATTAGAGTGCATCAGTTGACTTGCGAAGGTGAGTAGCATTAGCCCTTTCATCTCGCTGTGCCGCAAACTCTAGACCAAGCATATCATTTCGATGATGAGATGGCGAGAATCAATGACGAGATCTGCAAGCATGGCTAACCAGAAATCAACCACCGCTGCAAGAATTGTGTAAGAACTATACTTGATAAAGATGGAAACGGTATGTGATTGCCTTTACTTACCATCTATGTACTGACATCAACAGTCTGTGAGGTCTTTGCTGTTATCTGTGATGGTGTGACTGTCAGCAGGCCTTGCTGTGGTGTACCGCACTGCAAAGGAACCCTTTGCTCCACTCAAGATATGTTCTGTATCGAACACGAGGCCAGGAAATATATTTGTCGGGCAAAAGGTTGCGAACAGCCTATCAGGAACCCATCGGCATATACATGTACCCTTTCCAGAGGTCCCAGCACTTGTCAAAGGTACCAAAGGGTCTATGGACTCCTGCTTGACCTTGACTGAAGGTGAGAGAGGCTCAAGTTTAATGGCAGGTGGGCAAGCAGGAGACACCTCTGGAGTTGTAGCGGTAGATGAGATTGAAATGACACCATCTGAACAGGTGCGCATACGAGGACGCGATGAGGAAGGAGGGACTGTCGGAGTTGATGGAGGAGTTGATGCTGATTGACAAACTCGCTTTGAAGGGTTCTCGGGGCTAAGGGAGCTGCTGGGGAGTCGTTTGGATGAATGGGATGGCTTAGTAGGAGCAGAAGACGACGACGACTCAGAGGCATTAGAAGACGATGATGAGGGAGGTCTAGCTGGAGCTTTTGCCTTTGATGATGAGGCCAGCGTGGTATTGTGGTTAGTTGTCGGCTGGAGTGGAAGCTTTGCCTTGCCTTTGGACTTTGGCTTTGTGCTGGTAGAGATGTTGAGGGTAGCGAGCTCATGAAGCAGCTCCTGGCAGCGCTGTTGTATTGCATCAGGCTCAGTGAGGAGAGTGGTAGCGATAGCGGGCGGCTTGGAAAGTAAAAGCTGGTCAAGTCCATCACATTTCTTGACGTACTTGCTCCGAAGAATCAGAGCGGGTACACCATCCCATCTAAATTGCTTGCCAGCCTCAACCTTAATTGCGTACGGTGCCCATGCGACTGCAAATTTTGAAGCCCCGTAATGGTAGTAGTGGAAGTCCAAGTCGTAGATCCCCAACCGCTGCAGCATCCCAGTAGTAAATGTGAAGATGCCGTTGGTGGTAGCACCCTGGATCTCCACAGGCATCAGCTCGTCCTCTTCCACCCAGGCGAAGATCACCACAGTAGATTCAAGGTGCCTTACAGCATCCTTTGCGAGGTCGACCTCTTTGCGAACTGCCTGTCATTTTGCCTCAAGCTCGCGAGGGCTCTCAGCGGCATCGGCGGAAAGCTTTGTATAATAACGAGGGTCCCGTTGAGTGGACAGCGATGAAGTTGGGGATGACTGTGATGGTGGTTGGGTAGAAGGAGGGTGAGGTGCAGGTTGCGAAGGAGGAAAGGGATTGGATGTGGAAGATATTGAGGCAGAGGCAGGTTGAGTGGAGGAGGGAAGTACCACCTGTTTCCGGTGACTGTAAACTGGGCAACTCAGATTGGTACAACAGGATTTACAGTGCATGTCCCTGCACTGTTTATTGACTGGGTTGTTACAGGCAGGAGTACTGCAACTTGTTACCTCAACAGGCAACCTAGAAGCTGTAGCGGCACGCACTGGCGGTCCCATCTGCCATCCAGATACTACTTGTGAAGAGGAGGGTGTGTAGGACGATGAGGGATTGAGCTGGGAGGATGAGAGAGGCCGAGTCAAAGACGAGGCTGCATAGAATGGGTCTTCATGAAGGGAATAGAATGGAGTTTGAGGTCCAGGAAAGAAAGAGAACTCGGAGGGTAGACTTGGTGTTGTAGGTGGGGTTGCTTCCATGACATATAAACCGCATTTTTCACCAGTTGACTCATGGATATGATCACACTACGACTTGAAGTTAATGAAGAATAGGTACCAGATAGGCAAATACGTACTGCAAGGAAGCGCTTTCCAAGGTTATGATTACGATTATGCGTTGTTACCCTCAGTAAAACCTGGATCCTCTCTCCTTTGGCAATACCATCCGCAATGCACTGTGGGCATGGACAAGTAATAGTTTGAGGCAGAGGCTTTGTAAGATCTATGCCATGGGGGATAGTCATAGCAGAAAAACGCAGGCTAGAAGGACTCAGCAAGCTGTACTACGCTTCCAAGGTGTGTAGTCGTACTAAACCTAATCCTATCACAGAGTGGTCTTTCTAAAAAGAGCGGTTGATTGGTGACGTGTATAACGGGGTCCTGGTGAGAGTTGGCACACGAAATGGTGGTGGTAGATGGTAGACGGCGGCGCAAGGGCGATACAACACCTTTACGACGCCTTTCGGACTCTAAATTTTAATATCATGTGACATATCTATTGGCCTGTCCTCCTACAGTGTACTACTACCTAGTACTACGCCAGGACAGACCCTAGGACACTATATCAGGGCCCTAGGACTCTATCTCCCTGAGGCGGACTCGGACTCTGAGGCAGACTCAGAGTCGGACTCTGACAATCCCAAATGCTCTCGATTCTTTAGTTTGTTCACTTCATCTCTGCTCCATACTAGTACTACACAGTGTAGAGTCTAGTCAGCTTACTCGTTCTCTTTCAATCTACTTCTCTATCCTCATTGTTCTTGTCTTTGTGTGACTTGGGTGGTTTGCTATTGAGTGTATCAGCAACCTTGACACAGTGTGGTCTTTGTGTTATTGTGATATTGTGATTAAGGCATTTGGTGCCTACAAGAGTTTGGTTCAGGGACTGTTGATCCCATTCATGTGTTTAACTTGTGTGTATTGTGTGCACACTTCTAGTGTGAAAACCTACCCAAAAACCTTACCAAAAGTCCTCACAGTTGAGTTAAACTGTTGAGTATTCTACTTACTAGAAACACTCACATTTTACATTTGACAATAGTCTGTGTCTTTGTTTTGTGTCTTGGACTGTAAGTGACATTCCATACTCCATAGTCCAGATAGTGACCTGCAACACGCACTGAGTGCTGAAGACTGTAAGGCAGTACAAATGGAGGGAAAAGAGGGAAATATGAGTAGGGAGTTGAGTAAAAACCCCAGGCCTTATATACTCTCCAGACAGGGAATAGCTAACATTTCAATGAGTGCAGATTGAGCACACTCTTACCAAATATAGCAAGATGATGTGGGGTAGTGATGTCATTGTCGTCAGTCCATCTATACAAGGAAAGTGCCACTGCATTACTTTATTTGGCTATTTTGCTTTCCTAGGGTAAGCCAGGGTGGTATTCTGCAGTCAGTGGTGCATAAAGCATGCCTTGGGCACTCAATCAGGGTTTTCCACTGGTTGCAAGACATTCTGCACAGTAGTATTCATTTGTTACAGCCAGTCTCAGTGCTAGTATATGCCAGTTTTCTCTGTGTTTCTACTTCCACCTAACTTCCACCACAGCAACAGCCTCTGTTCTCTCATCCACCCACACATTCTCTCCTCTTCATGCTCTTCTTTTTGTCATTTTATACCATTATAATCCTCTTTACATGTGGCTCCACACTCAGGCAAAGTGAAAGACACCAAAACACAAAAACAGGCTATGAGCCTGTTGAAGAACCTCAGCCAAACTTTTGTCTCCTTGAAGAACTCAAAGAGGACAAAAATGGTATTGAAGATGGATCTTGTTTTTATGGTTTAGAGGGTGACCAGCTGGACAGGAACAATTATTGGTCTGGGGCATGTGAGCTGCCTTTCTCATTCTGTTGTCCCTCTCTTTGTCCTTTTTCCTTTCATCCCTTCTTCCACCACGTCTTTCTGACTCTCTATTGACCTTTCTCCTTTTTTCCCTTCAGAACTGTCCATGAGAACCACATCTATTCCCTCAAAATTACAGTCTGAACTACCCCAACTCAGCGGCTACCATCTGGTTCCTCCAAAGTAAATATCCTATTCATCAACCAAGCTAATGAAGAAGTAGATCCTTCCAATTTACCCAGGTTGTACAACTGCAATTGCACATCCCTTGATTCTAGGTTTCATAGTGTTTGGAAAGCACTGTGTCTGAATTGGGTTACCTTGTGTGGGCCAGCCTCAACACTGTCTCAGACTGTTCTCTTTGCCCTTTACTTTTTTACTCTTGTCTCATGCATCTCACCTGTCCTTTTCTTTCACCAGACTGTGTGATGCTGACTACATCTTTCTCACCTCCTCACTTCCTCGCTTCCTTCTGTCATGAATCTCTTCATGCCTTCACTTCTACACCCTGTTTCTCTTTGTTTCTCTTTGTTTCTCTCTTCTTTTCTTCACTTCCATTGTTCCTTTGACTCCCCTGGTTCTAAACCATGTTCCTTGTACCTTGATACATTATTTCTCCTACATTACTCCATTTCTCCTACATTTCTCCATTTCTCCTACATTACTCCATTTCTCCTATATTTCTCCACTTATGCTCCTATCTTTCTCCTACATTTCTCCACTCTTGATCCTATCATTGTCTCCATCAGATATCTCTGATCTAGCTTCAGACTCTTGTATATATACTCAAGGCCATTGTAGATAGGTTCTTTAGTCTGTCCACTTCTGTCCCTCTGATCCATACTGCTCAGCATTGTCTCAGTACTATGTAGACTCTGGCCCCGTCCTGGCTTACTCACCAATACTATTTATTTGCTTTGCTCCTTCGTCTTTTGTCTCTGTGTGGTGGCCTGAGAGGTTATCCAGTCCCAGCTGAACCTGTTCTTGATACCTTCCTCCCTATGCATGATACAGAGAAATGGCCTTGTTCAATAACTGTAAACTCCCCCACCTCTCAAAGGGTCAGCTTTCCAATCCACAAAGACTTCTCTCTTGCTTCTTTGCTTCCCCACTTTCTTCCTATGGGTGATACAGAGAAATGTCCTCCTTCAGTAACCATAAACTCCTCCATGGATATACCACTCATGTAGGCTGTCCACTGCACCATCATCTCTGGCTCTGGCTGTCATCACCTTCAATTCCCCCTTTACATTTCTAATTATTTCCTTCACCATAATCTATTGATTTCTATAGTGCCCTAGATCAGTTCCTTATTCTATATGTATTGATTTTCAGTGCATGATTACTTATAACCCAAGAGACTTGCCCCCATCAATTATCATATCTTCATCTTCCTCATGAGTCTCTTGGGTGTGTTCTATGTCTTTCTTAGTATCTTCATTCTTACTCATGAGCCTCAGTGACTATTGGTGTATTTCACATTACTGCCCTCCACTCCCGCATTTACTTTATTTACAGTATGTTTGTATGGGCTGTTGAGCCTCACTCCATTGAAATATATCCAGGGGAGTCGCTTTTTCAGGGCTGCCGTGATTCATCTATTCTCTTATCATTTTGTAAATTCAAATTTAACAGACTTTTTTGGATTGCCTTTGTTGATGAGTTTCCCAGCTGCTTTGGGGAATTTATCTATGCCTATACTTATGTTTCCATAGGATATTCAGAGCATCAAAATGGGGTTAAGTACTGGGCAGTGGCTAATGCTCAAGGGTAGTAGGATATAAGATGTATGATACTAGTACTGAAGTGTTCATAATCCTCTATTATGATTAGCCTTCAAGTTACAAGTGTTCTACATTCTTTGCAAGTTGCACATTCTGTATGGCCTTTCTGCAGTTTTACAAGTCTAAAACAATGCTCACCCTCCTCCAGGACTCCCACTATGTACAGCCTTGTGTATATTAACATGATATCAAACATTGAGCGGGTTCAAACACTTTTCGTGCCATTCAAATGAAGTTCATGAATCTTCAATTCACCAATTATGTCCTATCCTTTCAAAGCCAAACACATTATGTGAAAGCTTTTGAAAGGTTACCAAATTCTTTTGAGATCTTTCACGGACAAGGACATTCAGTTGAACCCTCTAAAAGCTTCAAAAATCTTGTCATTAAAACCACGCTATGTATTAACTTTTTGATCTCAGATACTTTCTCACCCTTTCCTGGCTCCAAAGGCCTGTACTAGTCCTTGTACTCTTCCATTTGGAGGTTTAAGCACAATTTCCAATGTTTCTTTGATATATACTTCTGCAATAAATATATAACCTTAAATCTAGATTAGAATGTTTTAATGGGGCATTAGACAAAATTTGAAAGAACTCGTATAGCAAGTCAGTTCAATTGTAAAAGTCATTTGAAAATTTTGTGAAAACATCCCAACTAAGACACTCTATTCAAGCAATGCATTTTTGACTTTTTGTATGCTGAACCTTCAGATTAAATGTCATGCAACTTCACATGTGCATGAAACTCTGGGCCTTGACATACAGGAACAAAAAGCTCTTTGTAATCCTGAAAATGTTCTGGCCTAGGCTGATATTAATACAAAGTTGTTCACTATAGAAATAGTACTCACACAGTTTGATAGAGAGACAGATCAAGTTTCCGGAACAAGTTTCCAAAAATCAAATATAACTCAGCCCAAGCAAGGCTACAAAGCACCATTAGTCAATATACAGGCCAGCATATGACACTTACTGAGAGCCAAGACACATTCTTGGTCCTCTTGAAAAAGGTTGCAACATGGACTTTTTCTCAGGGTCAGCACCTAGCCATCTTTCTGGCCGGAATTGTTGAGGTTTGGGAAATAAATCTTTGTTATTATGGAGAAAAGTGGTAGTCATTGCAACAGTTGTCTAAAAAGCATAAGTTGTATAATTTAATCAAAATAATGTTGGCAGGCTTACTCCAGGAGGAACAAATACGCCATCGATATGCGCACCTGTTGGACCTACAACCCTTGGCAACGGAGTTACTACTCCACCTGCCATACGCAAGGACTCTTTGATAACAGCTGTCTAAAGTATGTTCAAGGTGAATCCAAGAAATAGTAGTAAATAGCTGGCGTACCAGATATGGCAGCTTCTCTAAAACACACAAATTGACTTCCATTGTGAGTTCTGGCCACACATTATATATCTCTTGAAGAAGCTTGTCGCAGATAGCGTTGCTTGACAAGACTTGAACAAAGCCAATGATACAGGTATTAGCGACAGTATCAGAACCAGCCTGGATCAGTGCGATGGCCTCCTCAATTAAGGACTGTCTTGAAGGCAAGACATGTTTTGTTCTTGATTGAGGCTTAATGAGATAATGGTAAATACTCTGCTGTTCAAGAGCATCTAACTGGTCTGGACGAGTAAGGAATCTATCCACAATCCCTGTATAACGCCTGCGAGAATCAAGGTAAATCCAGAGCGTCGGTGACAGCGATCGGATTATCCAGTTTGGTGTTTTTAAAATCAATGGAAGCAGGAAAGGGAAATATTTCAGAGTCCAAAAGCTGCTGATCTGTTTTTGAATGCTGGCAATGATTGGGTGCATAAAGTCTTCAGAATCCAAAGCTCTGAATTCATCTGCAAAACCTAAAAGAAAGAAGCAGTGGTCTTAACATTAGTTTCAAAGCTTAACAAAATATACTACATACAGTAGCTCCAGATGATATCTAAAGTTAGGCAACGAAATGCATAATGCGCATTTATTGGCTTTTGTAGTTGATGATAGACAGTCATCTTGTTTATAAATTTGTCAATCTGAGCTGTATTTAGTGCAACAACGACTATTTGAGTTGATCTAAGACTTGCCTTTTGTTGGATCACAGGTTCAAGGTTTAAGATTGCTCGACGTGAAAAGAATGGGCTGAGAAGCTCACGTCGTTGCTGACTGGCGTTTACATCAATAAATCCGACCGACGATTGGTCAAAACCAAAGACTCGATAGAGCTTTGGATCCTTGCTTAATCTTCAAAAGATATCAAAAGCACTGATCAAATATTATTGCAGACATACGAGCTGTTGTTATATATATCAAAATATGCTTTCGGTGTGTTGAAATGAAGCTGAAAAAAAAAATCAGTCCTCTTGGAGTGGAAATATTCCAATATAAGCAATTCTCACAGAGTTGGGGCCTATCCTAACAACAGACCCTGCTCATATCGTAGAATAAGCATACAATGGAGCAAAGACGGGAAACCACAGACCGTAATTATCATGTAATTGACCCAGATGTGAAAGAAACCCGCCTCCGAGAATCACATCATAGTAGCCACGATAGTATTCAGTTGCTGCAGCAAGGATTGGTCCTTTAAACCGCGACAGAGGACTGAAGTAGAGTCGATAGATAGCCTGCACAAAGAGATGCCCCAAAGCAGCCAATAGCGCTGAATAGAGAAGAGAAAACATGATTAAAGTTGATGTCAAGATACAACAAGCCTTGCTTTTTATGCTTTGCGCCTTCTCGTTCCAATTTTAGTTGATGCACTGGTTCAGTGAAATCATGAATAAGTCTGGAATAAAGGGACAGGCAACCATCAGAAAGCTGAAATCACTAGTCCTGTACCGTCTCCAAGAATACATACAAGTGCGCCACAGAATCGTCTCGCATTATAATAGATGTGTGCATAAAAATCAACACGCAAGTTGTAGCGTTTGTGAAAGTACGGCAAAGCTCTGCGAAGCAACTGCTCTGTTTCGATTTTCGATGGTAAAGGAAGTCGAGAAACAACTGTACAAACGCGCAACTTCAGCTATTTTGCCAGCGAACCAGTCCCGCTGGAGACGGGAGCACATCACAACAGTCGATTCCGCCGATCGTTACTGGCTGTCGCGTCCAACTGGTAGCAATCGTGGATGAGTCCCAGTGGCATTGAGAACTGATCAGATCAATGATGTTGACATGGCAGCTCGAGTTAATTTTTAAAGGGTGCCCTGGACAAAACGCGTTGGCATCGCAGGCGGTATCGTCTGATCCCGAAAACTAAACACCGTCCAGTGGGAGACTGAAATAGAAAACCTGATCGATCGATAGATAGATAGATATACGCCATGTGGTCCTTGAAGCTTGAAGGACGTGGGATTTGCACAGTCACTTGATATCAAAGATCGAGTGTTCAAGGGAGAGGCAGTCCCCCCACGCGCCGCCACTTGTAGAGACTTTCCGAGCTGATGCACGCACTTACACGGAAGGCGGTAGGGCATTCGTTCCATCAAGACAAACATGATGACACTGCATTACATAGTTCACAGAAATATATTCTGGTGCAATAAATATTCGGTCCTCGTCAGGAACCTCGAGGCCAACAACCATTCCTTCATGCCCGATCCCACGGTTACGCGTGACGTCAGAGGAACGGAAAGCGGTCGGGATAGTTAGTTAGTTAGATTACACCGCTCCGGAAAAGGGTTCCGCGACATGCGGGCACTCTCCGTGGACCCAAAGAAGGATACAGCGGGATACAAGTAGCTACAGTAGGGGCGAGCGCGAGGTAGACCTTCTATGTAGCTACAGGTTTAGAGCAGCAATTATATATAGTACATACAGGAAAGGGGGAAAGGAAGGGGAAGGGGGAAGGAGATAGAGCAGTGCTAAGTGATGTAGGTACTGAGCAAGCCAATACCAAAAGCCCTGCAGACGAGCGTACGCACCCCTGCAGTCCAGTCGTCCTAGACTGTTTTTGACGGCCTAGACTCGCAGAACCCGGAATAGGGACGGGCGTGGGTTCGCATAACCGGCTCACTTACCTCACCAGCATGAGTCATCCACAGTGAGACAGGGGTTGGCGACGAGGAGAGGCGACACAGAGACAGCGTAAGCATTGGAGGATGTGAGGATAGTGAGCCGGAAAGACTGGGGAGAAGAATAAAGAGAAGATGGTGAAGTTTGGGTGTGTGTCGAGCGTGGAGATGGGAAGGAGAAGATTTAGGAGACTGGGAGAGGTGTTGTTGAGCTGCTCAGCACTGGAATTTGATGGCGTGAATGGTATGTGATGAGCAGGAAGGGGTGGAAGGAGATAGAGCGGTGGTGAGGAATGTAGGTACCAAGCAAGCCAATTCCGAAAGCCCTGCAGACGAGCGTACGCTCGCAGGATAGGGGACGGGCGCGGGTTCGGATAACCGGCTCGCTTACCTCACTGGCATGAGTCATCCGCATCGGCAGTGAGACAGGGGCTAGCGATGGGGAGAGGCGACGCAGAGACAGTGTGTGCATTGGAGGATGTGAAGATAGTGAGCTGGACACATCGGGGAGAAGAAAAAAGAGAAAGAAGGTGAGATTTGGGTGTGTGTTGAGCGTGGAGGTGTAAAGGAGAAGGTTTGGGAGACTGGGAAAGGCGTTGTTGAGCTGCTCAGCGCTGGGATTTAATGGCGGCAGCGCGAAATGAAGGGTATGTGATGATGAGCAGGAGGGGGTGTGAAGACGTTGAGAGCCTCTCAGATGGACTAGAAGCGTGTCAACAACGCTGAGAAAGGTGTCTTGGGGGGGTCTCAGATGAGACCTCGTCAAACTTCATGAAACTTGACAGTCTGTACACCAAGCATGTCAGCACCAAGACGGTAGCGACAACGCACCTTTATTTGTGAGGTAGAGGCCGTTGACGTTGAGTTGGACATCGACGACAACTGAGATGATGGTGGTTCGTGTTCTAACACACAGAAGGTCCCCGGTTCGAGCCCGGGTCGAATCATGGTCAGTATGTAATCGGTCTTCCTTTCGACCCCTGTCAGTCAATGGATTTTACCTGCGTGTGTAGCAATTGTCAGATGTTTCTCTTTCCATGTCTGTCGCCGACAATCCAACGCTTTATCTCGTTCCCTTTAGTCTCTCCTACATCCCTTCTTCTGCTTCCCTCTTTTTGCGTCGCAAGCAATGAGGTATCATATTTGGAATATGAGTCCACGCCGAGTTTATTCGTGCTCCAAACTGTTTGGATAGACCCAATAAACCATTAGTTTTATGCTACTATTCCAGTTTGTGATGGCCTTGGCTCCCTGAGGTAAAAGGTGTGTTTGCAAGCCGTTTGCTCTTTTCTGCTTGACTCATCTTCTCCAACGCAACCGGCTCGCAATTCAACGGATACTACAACATATCTTCGCCATTCCTTCGAATACGTCAATTATACGGAGACCGTTCTCGCACAAACTTCGCCAATGTCTTAAGGACCCTTTTTAACGACTCGGTCTTCCTTCGCTGGATTACTCGCCCAGCATCACTGACAGGGGCTCTACACTGTCTATATCACCTTCCCAGCATCGATGTATTCAATTTTGGGAGCAATTTGTTGAAACGTACAATGATGTTGTACATACGTCGAAGGAACCACACATACTAATAGGACACGGAACATAAAAGCTTCACTTCCAGTCCGATGCCGACAAAGCTTCTCCACCTATATGAGGCTGGCCAAGCTGTCCAAGCTCGGTGGCGAAAGCATCACTATGTTTATGTTCTTCTCTCGTGATAGAGACCTTATCAGAAATATATGGGTTATGTCTGCGGGATGGGAAACGACTAGAATTACTCACATTTACTATCTCGGAACGATTCATAGGAGTGAGCTGAAGCACATTACCACCTGAGCTACTGGCTTGACTTGAGGAATTGGTGAGGTATCTCCTCGTGATAAGGTTCAGCAGTAAAGAATTGACATATAATGCTCCAATGGGGACTGTAAGCAGATTATAAATGAGGACCCAAACCTAAACAGGATTGTGAACGTACACGCAAAAATGCTGTTCAATATTAACCATAAGTAAGTCCTAAATCAGCGCTGAGAAAACTCACGAGTAAAGATTCGTGACAGGCGTAGCAAGCACTAAGATCAAAGTGGCACATGCAAACAATGCTGTCCATAGGCCACTATTGATTGACAGAATTGTAAGGCGGTGGAGAAGACTCGCAGTTCTATGAGAATAGACAATGAGACGCAGTCTTAAGATTGAAAAATAAAGAATCACTTACTTTGCAAAATGGGTCTCTTCCTGGCGCTTGGATAGATAATACCACATAGTTGCAGCAATTACCAAGTCTACTGCAGGGGAAATACCATAAAAAGCAAGCATGAGTTTCTCCTGTTTGATTGTGAATGTCACGAATAGTGGCAAATCGTGTCCCGCGTCTACTCTCATTTTCAGGACTGTAGATACAAAGACTTGGCAGAGCATAAGTTCAATGAGAAAATCTTTGAAGATGGAAATGTACCTAGTGGCCCCACTGATGAGAGTAGTTGTTAGTTTATGGACTATTTGGAAGGAAATCGACTTACATATTTCAAATAATCCAATAGGGGCCTGGGAATTCAAGTATGAGTATGGGTTAATATAGCAAATTTTGCTCCTTACAAAGAGAATCCAAACGACAATCCTCCGCTTCAAGACTAGATGTGATATCAGTCATAAGTCATAAAATTTGAGCAAAAATACATACAGATATAAATTCGAAACACGAAGAAGGCCTGGACAATCACTGTAATTATGGCCTAAAAGAAGTTACAGGATTTCATATCTGAAGACTGGGCCAAAGGCGACAGAAGACTTACCGCAATTATCAAATTGAACTGGTCAATGTGATGCCGCAGAATGATCAATTCTTCAAAGGTAATAAGGACAGCAGTGGTGTGGCACTAACGACATATTCACTGTCGAAATTACAGTAAGACAGTAAGATTGAGCCTGACCAACTTTTGAGATAAGTAAACATACATGATAGTGACCAGAGCTTGTTCAGGATGGTCGAAGTTCGTGATTAAATTGCGGTAGGCTACGAAAGAGGATGTAGTAATCAGAAATATGTATGCATGGATGACGAGAGCTCTTGCCAGGAATGATATATAACAGAGCATTGACACAGAGGAGAAAACTGGCCATGGAAGCCAGTAAGATACATGCAGTTCCCGTCAAGAGTCGTTGAGAGGTTGCACTCACAACAGAATGATGACCTAGTGAAACTTGGCATTACTTTCTTGAAGTGACTATACTAAGGGAATAACTCACAGTCAACCTAATCAGAGCTCTCTTTTCTTTCTTGTAGCTTGGTGTTACTTCAGATACTAGTCGACATAGCACAAGTACCATCAACCAACCTCAAGAAGTACACAACCCTGCGAATAAGTTAGCATGGATCAAGGTGCTCTTCCGCAGAAAACGTACGTTTGAACACAAGCTACAGACCTAGTCATAGCATTCAGTGATCATCGGCAGCTGGTCATCTGGAATGTCAAGAATTCTCGACTCACCAAAGCGCTGTAGTCAACAGGATGGCGATAAGATTGGGACCATAGAAAAGTCCGATGTCAATCGCTGGCTGGGATGCACTCATGTTGGCTAGGATGAGGCGGACTGTGAGGTGCAGCGTATCCAAGTACTGGAGGTGCTGGCGAGAGGAAGAGAGAGGGATGTCGAGCCTTTTTACAGCCGCACTTAGTTCACAAGGGTTTCCAGGGCTATATGGGGATCGTGAAGCTTGGCTTCTAACTTAATGTAGAACGGGTTTTTTTTTAGGGAAAACATTCATCGCAGAATCATCAGTGCCCAGACTGAATGGTTGCTTGTAGCATATTATGTATCAAAGAACCTGGCGATCTCACAGTTAAGATGTTCTGCTTACTGGCAGCACAGAAACTGCGTTCAATATTGGAGACGGGAATCATTTCACTGGTGATGTGATCGTGCCACTGGTGATATGATCGTGCCACTGATATCGAAGTCGCTGGCAGCTTGGTGTATAGCTTAGTCCAATATTAGAAAAGGGCTGGATTGAAATGCGGCTTTATGTGGGTGCACTATGCAGTGCTGTTGGTGTATTGTGCCACTGTTTCGCACTCGAGGAATATTCTATTAGAAACAGACGCGGAAGCTTGAGCAATTAGAAGAGAAATGAATCGTAGTCAGAGTCAAGTTAAAGTTCTGGGCTCGTCGCGTCGAAGGCTGACGCGCAACCATGGCTTATTAATCCCGGCAGCTACCGGCAAGTTTATCATGATGCATCACGGCCTGAAAGTAGTAAGTACAGTGATGTATCATGGCCCAAAAGTACTTATATCAGGCAAGTTCTAATTCAACACTAGACTCACGTATTCACAAAACATGGGCAGTCATTATCAACCTTTCAGTCTTCTCAATCCAGGAACCGACTGGCGGTCATTTGCAAGCGAGTCAGTTATCGAGGACGTCTACGTAGCTACACCATTCCAGCGAAACGTTCTCTATACAACAAAAGCTCTATCGGGTCGTCTCTACACTTCCATCTATCATCTTTCCTTGCTTCCCAATACCGATATCGTCCACCTCAAGGGTACTTGGGATAGTTTGGTAACCCAGGTCCCAAGTCTTCGCACCGGTTTCCGTTCGTCGGAAGGCAGTCATGGCGTTGATCACGAAGTCCTGGCACTCGTTTACAAGCCCGGAACTGGACCTCAGGCGAAGTGGATCCAGTCTACCACTCGAGCTGTCGACGACCATGACGCTGTGTCAATGGCCGCAGAAGGTTCCGCTTTCGTGGAGAACTTGTCGTTCAGCGACCCACTAAACGGCGAAGTACCCGTAGCCATTCATGTCGTCGGCTCTCCCAGTGCAGGCTACCATGTCCGATTATGCTTGCATCACGCTTTGTATGATGGAGCCGCTGGCAAGGTTATTATCAGTACCTGGCATCGGCTCTATTGCAATCGACCCACTCGTCTGTTGGGAGCGAGCTTTGCGCCAGCTGCTGCGGTCATGGTACAACGGACCAGTGATAGTGCTATCAAGGAGGAAGCCATTCAGCAATGGAAGCATCTGGTGGAAGTGGGAAAGGTCTCTAGTTGGCCTTTCTCGCTCAGAACCTCCCATATCCCGAATATATCCTCGGAGTCCATATCGGTCACACTCCCAGTTCCTGCGTCTGCTGCCTCCACTCCGGCTGCGAGAGATGCTCCTGCATTCCCAGCCAGAACTATCAGGACAGCTCTGGCTCTCGCCATGTCATTGCACTCGGGAACGGAGGACATTCTCTTCGTTGAGAACAGGAACTATCGGCCCTCTCTTCCTCTTGATATGAAAACGAATGCGTTGGGTCCCTTTTTGTTCGCTCGGCTTATTCAATCACAGTGTTTCCCCGAGTCCACATTGCGCAGTATCTTGGACGACGCCTCGTCTCAGGAAGAAAGATATCGGCGTACCGACCGTGCCGCAATGACCGTTGGAGACATATTGGACGCTATAGGTTCACAAAAGGCTCCGAAGTTGGGTGTCTATTTAACGGTGCACTCGGCGACCTACTGCTTGGACGAGACAGATGTTGCAGGTTGGAATCTTCTGGTGAGTGTTCAACGGATTATCTTACTCTCTGCTTCGTCTAATCTTCTTTTCTTGGCGTAGAGTCACTGGACCTACTACGATGCGCCTATCAATGTCGAGGTCTTTCCGCCGCATAATGGGGCAGCGGTCATTCGCATTATATACAACTCTGCAGCGATGCAGAGTCACGTCGACATATCTGCATTCGCAGACCATCTCACGGAAACCATCTCATTCCTTTCTCTACTTGATCCCAGTTCATCGACAACGACTACCGTCGCCGACGTATTCCGTCATCTCAGTCAAAAAGATATGTCGCGAACCCTCAAATTTGGTCGTGGGTTGACTCGGTCTCCTCCTGATGATAAACTTGCACCACTACTCGCACATGACCGAGTTTCTCTGCACGCCAGGGTCAATCCATCTGCCATTGCTCTTGATTTCGAGTCCAACGAGACCATGACCTACGCAGAGCTTGATGCCCATGTAAACACACTGGCTGTCGAGCTCATCGCCAGAGGTGTCAAAGCAGATGTGATGGTCCCGCTCTTATTCAACGTCTCGTTCGACATGATCATTGCTTTGCTTGCCGTTATGAAGGCTGGCGGTGCTTACGTTCCTCTGGACCCAGATCACCCCAAGCTGCGCTGGGAAAGAATTCTTCAGACCGTCAACTCCCCCTGTAACGTCGAAAGCAGTCTTCTTTGCGGCGCGGAGTTTGCTTCCAGTTCAGATTTTACAGACTTACAGACAACTTTCCCTGGTCTGACCGTCCTGAAATACTCCCATAAAGACTTCCCTACCTCGTCATCCTCTTCTTCCTTCCCCGTCACCGCCAAGAACAACCTTGCGTACGTATTCTTCACATCAGGAAGTACTGGTACTCCAAAAGGCGTTGCCATAGAACACGGTAATCTGTGTGCTTTCCTCGACGCCGGGCTGGGTAACGCTACATCACTTCCAGGAATGCGAAAGCTTCTTCTGGTGCCTTATACATTTGACATCTCTGTCGGCGACATCTTCTCAACGCTTACGTCTGGGGGTACGCTCGGCCTGGTTCGAAGGGACGAACTTTTATCCAATCTCCCTCATTGGCTTGACGTCATGAAGCCGACTCACCTGGCAGTCACCCCGTCTGTGGGCAGACAAATTCCTGCCGATGGACTTCCTCATCTTGCCCATATCCTATTTGTTGGTGAAACCTTACCGGTGGATCTAGCGCTTCGCCTCAGCAGAACTCGTCAAGTTTTCAACATCATGGGACCAACAGAAACTACGATAGATATTACGGAATACAAAATCCCTCGCTCAAGTGGACTGGATAACAACAATCCCTTCGGCGAACGTGTCCCCATTGGGTATACTGCAGGACAAAACACGGTTTACATCCTTCGTCCTGGAACTCTGGACCTTGCTATACGAGGAGAAGTGGGCGAAATTTGCGTGGGAGGACCTCAGGTTGCGCGAGGGTATATTGGTGACGAGGAGTTGTCCAAAGTCAAGTTTGTTCCCGATCCGTTTGCCTACGATGGTGGTAGGATGTTCCGAACGGGTGACTTGGGACGTTGGAATACATTAGGCCAACTTGAACATTTTGGACGTATTGATGGTCAGGTCAAACTGCGAGGGCTTCGGATTGAAACGGGAGAGATAGAATACGTCGTGCAGAGGTCAAACGATGAGATTGACACTGTGTTTGCTGATGTCGTCACTGTTGGTGGGGAGCAGACTATGGTGGCTTTGTTCATTTTGACCTCAGTTTCTGGTGTGTTAAGAGCAGCGTCCTGTTTATCATTTCCTGAGGTTGATTGTTTCTTCACAGGTACTGAAGACTGGGCCGTTTCGAAAACGAATCCGAAAGTCGCGAAAGCTGTTGAACTGGCGGAACAATCGTGCAAGATGACCCTTCCAAAATACATGAAGCCTTCCATTTGGCTTTGCGTCACCGACTTCCCGAAAACGTCTTCTGGTAAGACTAACCGGACGGCCCTACGTCAAAAGATTCATGAATATCTCTCTGCGACGTCCGTCATTGAGTCAACAACTAATAGGGGAAAGCGTCATCCCTCTACCGATGCCGAGCTCGTGGTCTCTGAAGTAGTGTCCAAAATTATCAACTTGACAATCTCCCAAATCGACTTGGATGTGAGCTTCTTAACCCATGGTGGCAATTCGTTACAGGCCATGAGGTTGTCAGCTGCTCTTCGAGCACGCGGTTACGATGCACATGTGTCGGATATATTGAACGACCAGGTCAGCATAGCGAAGCTGGCTGCGACGTCCACTCATGAAAGATCTGAAGAAGATGATCCATATCGCCCTTTCATTCTGGCACCCAGCGGCTGGGAGGAGTCTCTGGAAGCTCTCAAGCTCAAAAGATCCGATATTGAAGACATTTTCCCGATCGACGTCTCACCACGGGATTGGTTCCAATTGGCGCTGGATCATGAAGGGCGGGCACTCTTGACTCAGCATCGCTACGATTTGGGAGAAAACGTTGATCCTAAGCAGTTCCAATGGGCCTGGGAGCAGTTGCGGTTGAGAGAACCCACTCTTCGTACCGTCTTCTTTCGAGCTGAATTGGATAGTGAGCAGCGCAAGGTGAGTGAGTTTTATCTGTGCAGCCGTACCTGGTAGCTTACCTACCCATTCCTTCCTCGTTACCATCAGCGAGTTGCCGCCCAAGTGCCTTTTTCCAACTCCCTAGGGCTGATGGCCTGTGTTTTAAAGCCAGACGTTAAGGGAAGAGGTCCGTATTTGGATGTAGCATCTGTGGCGACTGCAGAGGATGTCGAGGCGAACATCACCAGGGTTTTTGGAGAGCATCGCGTGGAACTGGGTTACGTGCCCATTCATTCTCTTCTCATCTTCGACGAGCAAACCAAGAAATGGACTTTTGCTTCAACTCGTCACCACGCGCTTCACGATGGCCGTTCCATGAATCTGCAGGCTGAGGAACTCAGTCTTCTGTATCACCAAGGAGAGAAGGCTTTTGCAACCATCGAAGGCAGGAGATCTATTGCCACTTCGTTCGGCGCGTTCATGTACAAAACGCGCTCCCCAGCTCGTATCGCATCCGAGCGACCTTTCTGGCAACGGTATCTTGCAGACGTGGAGCCACCAGCATGGCCTTCTGTCGACGATGTCCCTCTCTCATTCTTCAAAGATTTCGCCAAGGAATATAGTGTTCACATTGCGCAATGGCCAGGAGATTTAGGGACGGTAGCCAAAAAACTGGGGGTCACGAAAGGTGCTCTTGCTCGTACTGCCTGGGCTATTGCCTTGGCCGAAAAGGAAGGGCGCGACGTCACTGCTATCTATGAGATTGTGGATGGGCTGAGCGGCATGGATATGAATCCCTATGGCTTCTGTACGGTCTACCACTTCGTCAAGGTGCAAACGACCTTTGATAGTTCTGACACGGAACTGGACCGTTTTGTCAAAGCGGTCAAATATGTTCACAAGAGCTTCACGGAAACACTACCGTATCGCTCATCAGGCTGTGATATGGCAGCTGAGATAGTGGGACGCCACGTCGAGCCCGGTCAACATTTTGCGACATCACTTCTCAACATCTTCGACCTGACTGAGGCTAAGGGCCCCGGGCCTTCAGAAGGTACCGGCCAAGATGCCTTCAACTTACAGCAAAGGTTCCTGACCACCGAGCAGTCATCTTACGTTGGGGTCAACTTGCCGCTGAACATCGTATACCAGATCATGAATGAAGTTACGGTGTTTGTCTGCCCGCACGACTTGTCTCTCGTTAGCAAAGAAACGATTGATCAACTTATCCAACGAGCTATCCGAGTGCTGGATGTGCTTAAGCAAGCTGCGTAGTGTACTAGGACTGGATATGTCATATAGAGTATATGCGTTCGATTTCGATTTCAGGTCTTTTCCATGAATTTTGTAAAATCTTCTACTAGGAATATAGCACGTTTTCAGGGTAGCTTGAAAGACCTAGCGGTGAAGAGAGTGTTGAAACGGTTGGTGTAGAGGATGGGTTTGATTTTGTTCTTCCCTCTTATCATCTGTCGATCATCGCATCCTTCTCATTTACCATACAGTTGCCTTTACTGTCTCTATCCATTACAAGCTCTACATATGTCCATATCACACTCAATGCACAGCTGCTAGAGTCGCGAATAAACTACTTGGTACTAATACTGACAGGTCTTTTTAAAATGATGTACTTCTGTATTTCAAAATTCAACTGCATCAACTGCATGTCTACTCGCAAACGGCTCATTCAACACGCTTGACAGACCACACCAGAAACCAACGGTTCGTTTCATGAGAAGACAGTTTGCGTTCCAATAATTTGGCATCCACATCCACAGTTCCATGCGGAAACACACCTTCCTCTCCCTCGCCCCCGATCCAAAGCTTCTTCCAGCTCTCCACCGAATGCCAAAACACTGACTCGCCTCTACGGTTTGCATGCTCTCCAGGCGTTGCAGCACCATTGTGAATACCAAATATCACAGACCCCGGCTCTGGAGATAGTAAAGAGGCAATTTTCCTCGCTAGGACGCGTTGTTGTGAGAATAAGTGGAAATGAATAGAGCCGAGGCATGGATAGCTGACACGTGCACCATATTTTTGAGGTGAGTTTCCTCACGCAGCATTACTACCGAAAAGCCCACGCAACGCGTCCAAATCTCTAGCATCTCTCCAAGGCCAAGTAACTAAAGACCTGCGAGTTGGTCAATCATGCATTCATGGTTGAAGAAATCTCAGATAAAAGCATATGGCTTGCCTTGATTCTGAATGCCCTCTCCGCAACGTCCTCAACGTGTCTTCTTAGTTCATCTGCATTGAGCTCCTTCAAGTCCAAGCTGATTTTGGGTGTTTGGCGTACGTGCTGTTATACGCAACATCCGCCGACACCGCGAACTTGCGAAGCATACAGTTGCCTTTACTATCTCTATCCATTAGAGGCTCTGCATGTCCATGTCACGCTCATATTGCCCAGTCACGAATATAAACTACTACTGACTTGGCTGCATGTCTACCCACAAACGGCTCATTCAACTCGCTTGACGGACCACATCAGAAACCAGCGACTCCGCCCCTGAGGTCCCAGTATACGATCCGACAGTGTGGCATCCACTAGTGATGTGCGGGCCAGGGCCGGGCCTGAAGCCCCGGGCTTGGGCCGGGTTTTGTAGGGCTCGGGCCTTGCAAAATCCAAAGCCTGGCCCTAGGCCCAAGCCCTATGCGGGCCTGGGCCGGGCTTGGGCTAAGCCCAGGGCTTTACTGACAAAAAATGACTGTAGGAGTATGCAAAGTCCATGTACTGTACCATTTCATTCAATTCGCGAATCCGCAGTCACAGCCCCCCGAAATTCGCGAAAATTTTCGAGCTGTCCGAGGTCACAACAGCTCGGACGCGAAAAGGACAGGTGAAACTCGTGGCAAAAACATCCCAAAAAAGCAAATTTCCCGTGAAATTCACGAAAATTTCCGCCGTGTCCTAGGTCACTGACCCAATTCGTGAAAAAAAAAGTTCGCGAGACGGGGTCACAGTCACAACCCCCTCGCGAATTGAACGAAATGGTACAGTACTTAGATTCGTCTATAATACTAATACACTACTGCATTTTGTCCCTCCGAAAGCGTACTCTGTTTTGGACGATGCATGCTCTTGGAATCGGGGGAGTATGGAAAATAAATTTTATTACACTATGTTGGTCCGACTCAAGACCCCACCCAGACATACCTAATATAGCATTTTCCTACATCGTATAAATTTGCTGAAGCGGTGGGCCCAATGTCATCCCCGTGTCTCAAATTGTGGCTGCAACACCCAGGACAGCAAATACAAAGTTTACAATGACACTACATTGATGATTGAATAAGTGCATCTCAAACTGCGAGCTTGCTCATATAGAGTCAAAGCACTCACCTGCCAGTCTAACGTTATTTTTCGTTGCTTTGGGGACATGCAAATTGCAGTCGCAGCATCAGTCACCTAAATAGTAAATACCCTGTCCAAAATGGAAATCAAATGAAAATTACTGTTGAAGTGGTCCATCTATGTCAATCTACATTGATGATTGGCTTTGAAAACTTTAACCCAGCATGATTTCAATGTAAAAGTATGACATTTTGACCAGCAAGGCCGTCTACAAGGAGCAGTGTCAAAGTCTAAAACTCTAAAAATTTGCGATATGTGGCGCGCCCAGAGATAAAAAGAGCCCGAGGCCGGCCCCAGGCTTCGGGCCTGCTACATTCATAAGCCCGGCCCTCAGGCCCTACAGGCCCTCCATCGGGCTTGGGCTGGGCCAGGCTTTTTTGGGCCGGGTTTGGGCGGGCTTCGGGCTTTAGGCCCTGGCCCGCACATCACTACATGTACAACGGCAACGATGAAAGACGAAACCAAGGCCGAAATAACCGCATCACCGAACGAGCCCCACCACCCACTCCTCCGCAAACCTCAAAAAACCCCTCACTAAGATAGACTTCCCGAGCGAATAGTTCGATGTGTTCTAGGGAGGTTGAGGTTACCAGGACTGAGGGCTGTGGTACTGGTGCTTGTTCACTTTCTTTGTGCTGGGGCCCTTTTGCTAATCCCATCCTCCCCAACGTCTCCGACTCCAACTCTGAAACATCTTGATGACTCTCCCTCCCTATTCCCAACACACTCACACTCGTCTTACCCTTACCCTTCCCATCACCCTTCCTACGCATAATCATCTCCATAACCACGTCTTCAAACCCATCCCCGTCCCCACCCCCATTCTCATCAATCGCAACCTCCAACCCCTTCAACTCGGGAACCAACACTCCCGACGTCTCATAAGAAAGCGGGTCGTATATCAGGTGTTGGAAGAAGATGCGGGTGCCTATTCGGCGTGTCGTCTTCGTCTTCGTCGTCCCTTTGCGACCCCCACTACCACTAGGCAGAGGCATTGTAGAATCCGAATCCGGATCCGGATCACCCAGTGAAAAATCAATAGTACAACACACCACAACCCACTGCAACGTCGGCATAGCCCTCAACACTGCTAAAAAATCCCCCTCGGACCTCATCGAGATGTTGGATAGTTCCAGTTTCGAGAGTTGGAAACCCCCAGCCCCAGCCCCAACCCCCGTCCACGTCCCCGAACGCTCAGCAAATTCCAAAAACGCCTCTCCATCCCACTTTGCACAAACATACAACGGCAGTCGATAACTAAACTCCCTACTATGCCTCTTTGAACAAATCCTCAACTCTTTCAAATTTGGCGTCCCAATCGGGCTGGGAGGAAACAAAGTCTTGGGTGTGTTACAGTTAAAGTCGTCTATAAGCAGAGTCAGAGTTGTTATCGGTAAGACGGATGTGGTCAGGTTGGAGTGTATAGAACCTTCGACGAAAGTGTATCGGTAGCAAAGGATAAGATGTTGGAGGTTGGGGAGGAGGTGGAGGGTGTTGTAAAAATGCGCTTCGTACGGAGAAAAGCGACTTATTTGAAGTGAGGTGAGTTGATGAAAGGGTAGACGTAACGCGACATCTCCGTGGGCAAGGTTAGAGGGTTCCTGAGGTTGTGGGAATAAAGGGAGAATGACGCGACGTAGATTCGGAGCGTTGGAGAAAGCGTCCGTGGAGAGGTACCATCGGTATATCGCGCCTTCTGCGAACGGGATAGTGAGATTGAGAGTATGTAGGAGCGGTAGATTGTTTTTAAGCGAGGTAAGGAGGGAAGGTTTGGAGGAGATATAACGGTCTTCGACAACGAGGTGTACATCGCCCCAATGAGCCGAATGCGCCCAGAGTAAATCGAGGATTTCGTGAATCCGTTGTTCGTAAAGGGATAGTTTGGTCGTTTTATACGTCAACCGAAGTTCTTTGACGGTTAGACTGATATGCAGAGGTGTAACTCCCGAACGGGATAACCATAATTGAAGCAGGGCCGTCACATAAAGTAGTCTGGGTTTCGACCGACGAGCATCAGCGTCGATATCGTATTGTTGGAAGTCGATGATGATTTTGGACCACAGTTGGGGAGTTCGGAGGGCGACGGAACGCCAGTAAGAGCATACTGCGGAAAGACGAAGAGATATGTGCCGCTTGGAGGGGTCTCGGACGGAGGAGTGGGTAATGTTTAAGGCGGTGGTGAGACAGAGAGAAAGGTAGTTCTCCTTTTCAAATTCGTCAGAGACATTTATGAAAATGCGACTCCAGAGTTCTGGAGGGACGCGACGGATTGGAGATAGGATAGCCTGGTAGTTTTGGAGTCTGGTTCGGAGGGTCAGGGTGTCAGGGTGAGGGTCGGAAATTCCGCATAAGACACCCTGGATCCTTCGGATAGTTTGGGAGATGGTGAAAGCTTCGGAAGTGGAAGGAAGATAGCTGAAAGACCTGAGGTAGTAAAACGTAGAGCCCTCGCAAAAAGGATCTTCAATAGCGAGTCCGTCGAGCATCTGTAGATTCTGTACCAAGTTAGACAGAGCACTTTTGGATGCGACTAACTATTTCTCACCTTGAAGACACCCACTGAAGGGGTCTGGCACAAAGCCTACTGCAAGTGGCAGTAGCACACTGGGTTGAGACAACCTCTGTGGTGGTGGAACGAGAAAGAGCGTTTTTGGTCAGACGCGTCGCGCTCTTAGCTCCTGAGCGTGATGATTTTGGCGCACCGGATATCGACAAGACGGTGCGTTCTAAACTCAAGTTGTTTCTTTCTGACTTGACACGAAAGTCCTCTTCTCATCCTGTCCAATGATGTTAGTACTAATCATTCGAATACCATGTCTCTCCTTCCATCATAACAATCATCTCCCAAGACAGCCGTTTCATTGGCCTTCCGACTTTATCCGAGTCCACCGAGCTTATACTTGTCTACCAATCAATGCACAAGTTTCCATCAACGTCCCAAGAAGGTTGAAGGGACGTATCTTGTAACTTACAGACCCGTCTCTTCATCCTACCCCCCGAAACGCGTATCGGGCACGTATAGCTTGATATTCCCTTTTGGCAGAAGGAATGGCTCGCCTACTTCTCTGGCTCAGCAGCAGCACCAGGACCCCAAGACAATCTTTGAGAAGCAATGAACGAGACGAGCGATGTTCCGATAACACTTTGGTGTGAGTTAGTAACGATGACAGGTCTGCTCTAGTTGCTCATTCTTCTTGTTGTCATCGCCAATCCCGTTCCTCTCTTTCGTTGGTCTCAGTCTGCTGCAAATCTGTGGCTTTAACTCACCCAAAATCTGCCATCCTATATGCACTGTGCACCGCCGCCTGGGTCATCTTGACCCTCTCCAGACCGGGTGAAAAGAGGGTTAAGAAAGGGTTAGAAGCGTGGATTTTGAATCCTTTTATGTAGTGAAATACCTAGTGAATCGTCGTGCCAAATAATCCTGTTTTCGCCTGGTGGGTGAAGCTGGCCTTCAAGAGGGTGAAAACGAACCTAACAGTAAAATACACCCACTATGCGGGTTTAGGGTGCTTAGGACTCGTTAAAATTAGATCCGTTTTTGGAGTGAAAAGAAGAAATGATCATTTGCTTTCGACGGTCAGACACATTGCACATAGGTACTAATCATCCTCCTCCCCAGAACCTGGCTCCTCAGCTGAAGCTTCCTCATCATTCTCCTCATCCTGTTCGTCCTCGTTGATTCCAGAAGCTCCAGATTCTTCTTCATCATCTTCATCACCTGAAACTTGCTTTCTTTGATTGGCCCTCTTCACCTTGTTGATGCGCTTGTTACGGTTCTTCAAGAATTGCTTCAGAGCCTGATCGACGGGCCAATAGCCAGGAAATCGACGCTTCGTGAAGTATGGGAGATCTTTTGCAGTCTGAAAGAAAGGTTGGGATAACTATCAGTACAACGGACTGCAAAAGTAGGGGCAAAAGCGAACCAAGCATCCGAGATCATAGAGGGCCTTCTTGTCCTGCTTTGAGAAGTTCTTGTTGAGATCGATCCCAGCGCGAGGGGCATTGTTGCGAACAAAAGCCTTGAAGTTGAAAGGTACGCGTCACATCGCGTCGACGTGTCAATATCATGTGAACACCTTCAAGAATAAACAATGATACACTCACCAAGAATGCGTTGTATTCGACGTCGTCCTCTAACTTGATTGCTTTCTGCAGGTTATACCCAGTCTTGGCGTTGCCAGCTTCGCCTCGGGGCTTGAGAATAACCTCAATGGTATGTTTTTTTTGCCCCAGGGTTGGTCTGTGGAGCTAACATTGCTGGCGGGGTTACAGCAGCAGTCGGAGTACCAGCACTCTGGTCCGCAGGAGTAGCCTGTACCCTACGGGCTGCATGTTGTGAATGGGTAAAGGTGCGTTATCAGATCATGAAGAATATGCGCAGACTCTGACTACGTACCTTCAGTCTCCAGGAACTTGCGTTTCCAGTACTCGGCACTGTTCTCATCAATGTCGCTCACAGTAGGAGTCGTATTAGCTTGTGCCGAGTTCTCCATGGGCTGTCTGGTGCTGGAGGTGGTACCAGCCACTGGGAAGGGTAAGTTGTCATCAATAATTATGTTCGTGTTTTTATTCACAAATCACGTACCCTTTGTAGCTGGCTCAACGGTTTCCTTCTGCTTACCATTCTCGCTCGTTGTCGTCTTGGTCGACGTCTTCTTCTGTGGTTTGCATCTTGGAGCGGCTGCTTGCAGATCTAGTTAATGAGAGGTGCGTATTTAGTCTGTATTCATGAACGCAGAGTATCACTCACCCTGGTTTAATGCTCCAGCTCCGTCACTTGTGTTTGTGTTCCTTTTCTTTTTGGGCTTTGGAGCTACTGCTGGAGAACTAGAGGGATCGTTGGCAGCACGGATAGAGGTCTCAGTCCTCTGGGGCGGCATAATGGAGATTGTGGCAGGAAGGAAAGGCATGTAAAATTTTCCAGTGCGATACCGGTTGGACCTTTTAACGATTTGCACAATCAACAAAGATATATCTGCTGTCACGCTTTTTTGTGAAATTCGTTCAGCTCATTGTTCCACGCGTCCGCAATCACGTTTGTCAAAGTCAACTTCAAGTTGTCTACACCATGCCCAGGCCTGCAAAATCAACGACGTCCACCTCTACCAGGAAGCCACGAAAACGTGTCGCTAAGAAGGTGCAATGCAGCCACTGTGGCCTGACAGTTACACCGGAAACCCAGCGAAAACACCTACGAGCCCTCACATTACCAACACTTTCTACTGAGGTGTATGATTATGCACCGATGGTGCTAGAAGAGGATGAAGAATCACCAATGGTAGACGATTATGGCCTGGAGCAGGATTCTGTGCTTCCTGACCATGCCCCAATGGACATTGAGGATGTTGATGCCGATATCCTCAGTGCAGACGACGAATATCGGTCTCGGTTTGAGATTGATGCTAACAACCCTCCACCACCATCACGATCCAATTCTCCTGACCTACAACCATATCTATTACGGTCTTGACGCGGCGTCACAATTGAGGAGGTTGATGAAGAACACAGCGAAGATGAAGGTTCAGATACTGAACACGACAGGCTCTTGGACGAGCAGCATGGGGTGGAATGGGCTGCAGAGGCGGGTTGGGCTGATGATGAAGACATGGTTGGATTGACCTTTGAGGACTCGCTAGGAGAGGAACTCGAGAAAATTCTCTCGGACTATGGTATGTGTTTGCTCTTTCAAAATTATGTCAACCTTTTCATGGTGCTAATAATCACCTATAGAGATGACAGATGATGAGATAGCACACCTTCGCCATTTTGCACTCAAAGTCGAAACGCACATGACAGAAGACACCTTCGCTTCTCTCCCTCACGCCTTTCCTAACGACAATGTTCTGTCATGGAAGGCCACTCGATCTGAAGCAGCTTCCCTCGCTCACTTCCAGCCCATTGCATACCATTGCTGCATCAACTCCTGCTGCTGCTTCGTCGGTCCTCATGCCGATGAGACTACATGTCCGTATTGTTCAGAACCCCGTTATCGTTCTGATGGAAAGCGGCCTCAAAAGCACTTCGTTTATGTTCCATTAATCCCTCGACTCATCTCATTCTTCCGAAGCCAGTCCATGGTCGAGAAGCTCCGCTATCGCTCCACCTTCAAGAGGTCGGAAACACATATGACAGATGTCTTTGACGCCAAGTTATATGACCATCTTTGTCAGAAACAGGTCGTCATTGGTGACCAGGAACTCCCTCAGAAATTCTTCCAGTTTCCTCGAGATATCGCCTTGGGTCTGTCCACAGATGGTTTTGCGCCTTGGCGTCATCGCAAAAAGACATGTTGGCCATTGTTGGTATACAACTACAATCTCCCTCCTGAAATCCGTTTTCACAACGAGAATATCCTCTGCGTGGGTGTTATACCCGGACCCAAGAAGCCTAAAGACACAGATTCATTTGCTTGGCCTCTTACTGAGGAGTTGCTTAAGCTTTCGCGAGGTGTCTGCACATTTGACGTGGTTGACCAGAAACTTTTTGCATTACACGCTTATCTCATCATACTCTTTGGTGACATACCAGCAATGTCGCTTTTGGCTCGCTTGGTTGGCCATAATGGCATACATCCTTGTCGCATGTGCAACATCCGAGGTATATGCCCACCCGGAGGAAGAACAAACTACGTACCATTGGACCGCAGCCGCCATCCCTCTGTTCACAATGATCCCTCTCAAATCCAGTCCTATGATCCTTCTAATTTTCCCATGCGTAATCACGAGGAGATGAAGCGTCAGGCTGAAGAAGTCGAGTTCGCTCCCTCTGCAAACCAATCGAAGACACTGGCCACCGAGTATGGCATCAAAGGCGTTTCTATCTTCTATTCTTTATCGTCAATGGTCTTCCCTGTCTGTGTCCCATATGACTTTATGCACCTCATCTTCGAGAACGTCATGAAGAATTTGGTTCTTCTTTGGACAGGCAATTTCAAAGGTCTCGATGAGGGCTCTGGTGATTATGTACTGGAGAAGACGGTTTGGGAGGCTATTAGGTGTAGCGACTGCAGGAACGGCTCCATATATTCCATCTGCTTTCGCTGCTGCCCCTCCAGACGTTGCCGATGACAAGTAAGCTCAAACTGCTGACTCGTGGTCATTCTGGATATTGTATTTGGGGCCTGTCCTTCTCGAAAAACGTTTTCGTCGTGCAATTTACTATAACCACTTCATCTCCTTTGTGAAGCTTGTGAAGCTTTGCCTGGAGTATGAGTACAACCGTGATGATATTGGGACTATTCGGGAGGGTTGGATAAAATGGGTCAGGGACTTCGAGGAGTAAGTGATTGTCTTTCATTTTTGTATAAATACTTTCTCACTGTTGACCATCTCCAGTTTATATTATCAGCATGATCCTGACCGAATGAGTGCATGTCCAGTCACCATACATGCTCTTCTTCACCTCGCATATATGATTGAATGGCTTGGTCCTCTGTGGGCTTATTGGGCATTTCCAACGGAACGCTACTGTGGTCGCATACAGCCTGCCATCAAAAGCCGGCGCTATCTGTGGGCCTGTATTGATAACTATATCGTTGACTATTCCAGGCTCTCCATCATCAAAGTGAACTACAAACTGGAGGAGGAGCTGAAGATGAAGGGTCGTCAGCAACCTACACTCCAGAAAGCATTGACATTCTCTGAGTCATCTCCTTGTAAGCAACGTCTTTTTTCTTTCTTAATGTATAAGTAATATGTACTCATGAGTTACGGTCTCAGATAAAACTTGCATGCTCTTACCACCCCAGCGTCCTTCTACCTCTGTCTCTGATTCATTGCACAACAAAATTGTTATTCACTTTGTTACACGTTTCAAGGTCAGAAGGGATGTTGTACAACGTTATTATAATCTGGAAAGCATCCAGCAATGGGCCAAGGTGAGACGCCTGAGTGGAGTGTTGAATTGGCGCATTCAGTTGCAGCCATCAACGTCATCTATGTAGAACAATAGTAGTAGTTATAAATAGAACAATAAGATTATATAGACAATAAGTGTAGTACAACAATAGTGTACGAAACCAACATTGTACTATCAAGTACAATAGAATCTTATTGTTACTCTAGTATTAGTTTACATGTATTTGTACCTCTTCAAAGGTATATAAGGACTCGTAGATAGTCCTCCAAATAACAAGTTTTATACTTAACCCTCATCGCTCAATAAGCCTCTTACAAGCCTTACAAGCTATTCTCTATCCACAGGTAAGTTGCGTAGTTGCCACTGCGTTTAGTAGTGTACAGGACCGTACCATGCCTGCTTAACAGGTTATGGGCCCTGAAGGCCCTTGGGAGTGCCTTCAATGGCTGCAAACCATAGACTTCGCATACTACCTGGATGGCGCCTTCATGGCAGCCTGTGGCGCCCTTTGTGGCAGCCTGCGTCGCCTTTAATGGCTTGACGATACGTCCAACAGCACAGGACTTACGTCCAGCTGCAGTTGTTGACGATCTAGGGGAGTAGTCACTGTCATGGCGCGTTCATCGCTGCCTCTCTTCACTTTCGCATGGCGCATTTATTGCTGCCTTCTTATGCTGCATATGGATAAATGCTGACAGTTGACCTTCCCCAGAACTTATCAAAGATGTCTTCCAACGTTTTGATGACCACTGTCCCCGTCTTCTCCGGTGTTGATTTCAACATCTGGGCTGACATTCTTCTCTCCTGGCTCCAGGCCACTGGACTTAGTTCAGTCCTTGGCACTGATCGCCCTAGCGACGCCACCGTGAGTTCTGTCTCTCCTCTATCTGCTGCAGATACGGCGGCTCAAGCTGAGGCTATCACGGCGGCTCTAAAGAAACAGGCCGACTGGGATGAGAAGAACGATAAGGCCATTGGGTCAATCAAGCTTCGTCTTTCTCCTGCTATTTGTCAGAAGACACTTGGTATGACTAGTGCCAAAGAAATTTGGACTACTCTCAAAAATACCTATGGGAAACCTGGTGTTTCTGCAGTCTACACCGACTTTAAACGTGCTACTTCCATCACCATTCCTAACGATGCTAATCCTAGTGCTACAATCGAACTTATTCGTATGCACTTCGATAGGGTTAGTGCCGCTGGTATCTCTACTGATACTACTGACTCCACAACTCCAAACGTTTCCATTACAAAAATCCCCAATTTCCTCATAGTCATGTTCATCATATTGAAACTCCCTCCCAGATATGAGTATATCATCAATCAATATACTCAATTATCTATCTCACAAATCGACAATCAAGATCTTGATGAACTGCAAAGCGAGATTGTCAATGTCTGGGAATCTCGCCAAGGGGCTTTGAAGGGAAAACCACAGGCCAACCGTCTTTCAGCTGTCAAGCGAAAGGACGGTAATCCTAGTTTCCAACAGCAGCAGCAGCAGCAGCGCTAACGGAGATAATAAAGGAAAAGGCAAGGGAAAGGGAAAGGGCAAAGCTCATTTCCGTCGAGGAGGTCGAGCTGGAAAAAAACGAACAGGCCAAGAGACAGGGACAGGCACATCTCGTTCATGGGATATGTCTCCCATGATGCACACAGTCACCTTCGTCGACACGCCCGCTGCAGTTGATTCCCGTACCAAAAGAGCTATCAATCTTGCACGCGATATTGGCGTGAGACCATCTGACCGATTCAGATGCCGATGTGGGATGCACTCAGGAAGAAGATGCCAGTTGGAACGAGGACACTCTGGTGAACACTTCGGAACTCGGAAGTGTGTTTGGCTCCACAATGACGGAGTCAGGTGTAAAGGTACCGCAGGACACAAGGACCCCTGTTCCACTTATCGACCGTCTTGCCTCGGATCCTGCTGCTGAGATAATGGAGTGTGGAATTCACCTTGGGGAGAGATTCCAGAATCCCGAGGACCCTCTTCACATCTATGGGGAAGGAGCAACTCCATTCCGAGCAGTAGTGAACGCCTGTGCATCAACGGGCACTCTTTCTCTGGTCCAACGCCTTGCTGCAGTCCGCAGCGAGATGCAAAGTGGCTCACTGCCTGCACATCCCAGTGGCATGACCACTCAGTCCTTACCCTCCAGCCGTGTTGCAAGCCCAACACCTGGAACGACTTCAACGGGATGGGAATGGCTAACTCCTCATCTCAAAAACGAGGATGGAAGGTACAACGAGCTGCTCGATTGGCAGAGAGACACAACAGTCAGACTAGGAGGAATGGAAATGGAGGAGGAATTACCATCCAGGATCCTGACTCCGAGTTCAATGCCAGAACTCCGGAGCATGTCTCCGAGCCTATCCAGCACCAGCGACCTCAAGTATATGTCAACTCTGCGATCGCTCAGCAGGATGAGCCACTCTACAGATCCCGGAGAGGCAACTTCGTCAGCGAGTATTGCCGCAGTAGGGGCATGGTCAGACGGAATTCCAAGTCCAAGACCTTCTACACCCACCATGGTTATCGGCAGTGCCGCAAATAATTATGGTTGGTCCCTAGACTCTGAGGTGTCTGGCATGGACAACGGTTATCTCAGGTCAGATCTCACTTCAGATCTTATGAATAAAAGTACTGATGCGCTTTTTCCAGCAGCTCGTAATATGGAAGCAGGTTCTTCATGTATATATTTATTACATACCGCTCCTCTGGGTTTAACAACCCCTTTTATTTATAATAAACTGTACACTAGCCCTGGCAGCAACAATAAATATTTATGTGCCTGTGGCACTTTGTTTTCATTATGCCAGAAGTGTAAGAAGAAGAGATCTGATACTGTCAAAATCCACTTTGGTGATGGATGGTTACTTGACTCTGGAGCATCAGCGCATTTTACGTTTGACATCAATGACTTTGTTGAATTGAGTTATATAAAACCAATTCCAGTGAAAACTGCCAATGGATTCACGAATATTTGTGCATCCGGAACAGTCCTGATCTCTCAACGTAAAAGAGTTATGAAATTAGATCCGGTCTATTATATTCCCGATCTAAATCAACGACTCTTATCTGTCGGTCAATTCTTAAATGACAACATGCTTATGCGCGGTAACTCCGATCATATCACCATTTCGAGAAATACAATATTCTTGACTTTCTCAAAGCGTATACCGGAAGAAATGCTATACTATCTTCCACACAAATCGAAAATTGTCGCTTCTAAAGCCAATCTTTTGATTTATCTTATCAACTACGAGATCTTACATTGTCGTATAGGGCATCCCTCTCGTAATGTTCTAAAACATGTCCAACAACACACCCTTGGCACTCCTGAATTCGTCATTCTGAAGGAGCTTCCTTTGTGCAAAGGCTGTCTTGAAGGCAAAACTCCCAAACAGGCTTACCCTCCTAACCAACGACGTGCTACTTGTCCTTTCCAAATTATCCATACGGATTTGAAGGAATTCCCCATGATCTCTTACCACAAGTACAAGTATATAATCGTCTTCTTTGATGATTACACTTCAGATGCTTGGGTACGATTTCTTAAAGACAAAATACAACCACTAACTGCGACTCATCAGTTCCTTGCAATGGTAGAAACTCAATATAAGACGAAAGTCGAACAGTGGATGTCTGATATGGGTGGTGAATTCATCAAAGGCACCTACCGAGAAATGTTACTCGAGAAGGGTATTAGAATCCTTAAAAGTGCACCATACATTCATCAACAGAATGGTCGAGCGGAGCACTTTATATGAACCGTAATGGATAAGGCACTGGCAATGATGAAGCTAGCGTGTCTACCTGAATCCTGGTGGGAATATGCTGTCTGTCATGGATTGTATGTCTATCGACGTACTCCCTTACGACGACACAAATGGATAACTCCATTTGAAATGCTTGAAAAGGAAAAACCGCGTATCGATCATTTGCGAGTTTTTGGTTGTGGAGCTTATGTCTTTAAACCTGAGGAAACTCGAAAGAACAAACTCGCTTCCAAGTCAGAACTCATGATGTATCTTGGTGTAGCACCGGGAGAACGTGGAAATCTTTTCATGCGTACAAACAATGCGGAATTTACATCCCTGCAAGCCGTGTTTGAGGAAGATTTCTTTCCTCGATGTAAAACTCAATCTCGTGGTTCGAAACAACTTCCTATTGAGTCGTCGCAAAGCGATGACACTCCTCTACCACAACCAATCCCTGACGATGATGATGAAGATTTTGATCATCGTCCTCCTCGCATCCCTTCCATAAGGAGACCTGATCAGCTTCGTGATGATGAACCTGAACAGGATCCACCGCCTTCGTCCCCAGATAGTGACTTAGAATCAAGAAGGCCTACAACGCCACCTCCAAGGGAGACACCACCTCCTGAGGCACCTCGAAAAGTCACTAGACCAAGACGGGATTACGGAGAACCAACATGTCGAAGCGAGCGTGTTAGTGAACCAAATAAACGGTACGGAGATAAACACCCCATACAAGTTACACACGATCTTGAACCTCAAATCGCAGCTGATAAAAGAGCGGAAGCAAAAGCTAAAGCAGAGAGAGATGCTTGGAGAGAACACCAACGTCAACAAGCTGCAGAGCAACAGGTTCCCGGACCTAGTTCTGCATCCAGAAGCGCACCCCAGGGGGAGCAGCAAGCTGAGAGTGATGACTCTGCACGCCCTGAATCAGAACATATGGCAGAACCATGCCGGGAAGGGGGAGTATCTATAAACTTCTTGCTTATGCAGGCAGTTGCTCCTGGAGAAATCGATTCCCACTTGCTTATTCAGAAAGTTACTTCGAAGAATGATGGGAATCAACCTAATGTCCATAATATTTGTGAATGGACATTCAAAGATATTGCACTCTTACCTAAAGATGTGCAGGAGGAATGGAAAGTCACTTGCCGTGAAGAACTAGAGGCTCTTCGCAAGCGCGACACCTATGAATTGGTCGAAAGACCTACAGATAGGAAAGTCATCAAAAACCGATGGGTCTTCGACATCAAGTCTGATGGTCGTAAAAAAGCAAGACTCATTGCAAAAGGTTTTTCACAGATCGAAGGCATAGACTTTGATCAAGTATATTCGCCTGTTGTTCGATTCGAGACTGTGCACTTAATCTTCGCTTTAGCTGCACTTAAAGGTTGGCACGTGTCTGGTGTCGACGTCCGATCAGCCTATTTATATGGCTTACTCGATGAAGAAATCTATATGGAACAACCAGAAGCCTTTAAAGAAAAGGGACAAGAGCATAAAGTCGTCCAGCTTCTTCGTGCTCTTTACGGACTCAAACAAGCAGGACTTGCATGGTGGAAAAGTCTTGATAAGTCCATGGCGGAACTTGGTTTTAAACGAATCATTTCCAACGCCAGAATCTTCATTCACAAACGCTATGACGCCAACAATGATCTTATTGAAAACTCTATTGTTATTGCCGTAGTCTATGTGGATGACGCTCTATTCTGTGGAGCTAACAAAACCTTAGTCTTACAACTAAAAGGAAACTTTATGAAGAGATGGGAATGTAGGGATCTAGGTGATGCCAAAGAATTCCTTAGGATGAGAATTACCAGGAAAGGCAGCAAGGTCTCTTTAGACCAGTGTGCTTATCTGGATAAAATCCTAGAGACATATGGAATGCAAAATGCAAAAGTTTCTGCTACCCCATTACCCGCTAATTATCACCCTCTTCCTCTTCCAGAAGACACTCCTGTCAACTATACTCTTCGTCAAAGTTATCAGGAGATAATCGGATCCTTACTCTACTTAATGTTAGGAACACGTCCTGATATCTCATTTGCTGTCACAAAACTTGCGCAATTTGCTGCAAACCCCTCACAAGAACACTACAATAAGGCGAAAGACATTTGCCGTTACCTTGTTGGCACTAGAAAATATGCTCTTGTATACAACGGTCGAGGGGAGAAGGCTTATCAGCCTATACAGACTCCGATTGGGGATCAGATCCTGGACATCGCAAATCTCAAACTGGCTTCTTTCTACAATTAGCCCAAGCACCATTTTACTGGACGTCTAGACAACAAAAGACAGTTGCCCTATCTTCGACTGAAGCTGAATACATGGCACTTAGTGACTGCAGTCGACAAGTATCCTGGATCAAGACTCTTCTCAGTGAAATCGAATATTCTCTCCACGCTATTCCAATTTACGGTGACAATCAGGGATCAATTTTTATTGCATCAAACCCTGTCACGGATAAGCGAACCAAGCACATTGATATTCGATATCATTTTGTTCGAGAAAAAGTCATCGACAAGACAGTCAAGTTATTCTTCATTGAAGGAAGCAATAACCCTGCAGATCTACTCACTAAAGCTCTAGATCGAGTAAAGTTTGAGAAGTTCAGGAAACAATTAGGACTTCAGTTTTATAATTGAAGAAAGTCCTATAAATCGCATCGAAAATATCGAGGCACTGGATCCCTTCCTTCCATGGCTGCTTACAGTGCCTACCTATGCTTACACGCACTACCGTGCTGCTTAGCAAGGGGGAGTGTTGAATTGGCGCATTCAGTTGCAGCCATCAACGTCATCTATGTAGAACAATAGTAGTAGTTATAAATAGAACAATAAGATTATATAGACAATAAGTGTAGTACGACAATAGTGTACAAAACCAACATTGTACTATCAAGTACAATAGAATCTTATTGTTACTCTAGTATTAGTTTACATGTATTTGTACCTCTTCAAAGGTATATAAGGACTCATAGATAGTCCTCCAAATAACAAGTTTTATACTTAACCCTCATCACTCAATAAGCCTCTTACAAGCCTTACAAGCTATTCTCTATCCACAGGTAAGTTGTGTAGTTGCCACTGCGTTTAGTAGTGTACAGGACCGTACCATGCCTGCTTAACATGGAGGAGATGATATGAAGGCTTCTAGTCTGGATAATGACAACGAAGACAAACGAGATGCGACATATATCAGAGTATGTCTTAGATCTTGATGCAAAGTATATGTCCGCTGACTATGTTTTTATCTAGTATGACGTGCTGGTGGACCTCAACGCCAATTACACTAATCGGCGTGAAGTTCTAGTAAAGCAGGCGCTCTATGGCCAACTTCAAAACATTTTTGTTGTCACATTACCAGCCTCACCTGAGCTTGGGCTGGCTTCTCCTGAGACTTTTATTCTTGCAGGCATCCAGACATGTGCAGATCTTTGCTACGGTAACGGAATGGAGATGCCATACTACAAGAAGCTCGGGCTGTATGAAATTGTCGACATGACTTGCGTCCAATGTCTAATTGGACGTATTCCGCTTGGCAATCAGGGTTGGGCCATCATTGATAGGTCAGGAGTCATTCAGCGTTCTGTGTATGCTCCGGATAATGAGTGAATACTACTAAGGTAAGTTTTCGTTGGTGCAATTGGAGTTTTCGTCCGAACTTATACAGCAAAAAACAGATAATGGTGCTATCGTCAGGTTATATACTAAGGTACTACAGAGTGTATTCCCTATATCAAAAATCTTTAGACTTAGTATTCAGTGCTCTGTGCAGCAAGGAAGGCATGACCACCCCCGATGTTGTTTTGCAGTGAGGTCATTGTCTTGACAGTTGACCGAATCACCCCTTCATCACCCAGTACTACGCTACGTGGGTGAAATGAACCAATCACGAAATGGAGGGTGATTGACACTTCTTTGGATCATATGCAAACCGGGTGAAAAGTACCAGTTATGTTTGACACGGTGAGGATCACCCTAAAACCAAGTGCTTTCGGATTACCCTCTACACAGGGGCAAAAGTACTCGTTGCTAAGATCACTCACATTTCGCTCGATTCAAGGGTGAAGTGTCAAATTAACCCAACATGTGGGTTGCTTTCACCCAGTATGGGGCGCACAGTGATGGTACACAGCAAACAGTAAAGCATGCGTAGATAGATCCTGTCAAACTAGTACTGCTGTATGTACGTATACTTGGAGCGAGGCGACTTTGATCAGTGTTGTCATAAGGCTTAACCCTTAAGTTAAGTTAAGCCTTAAGAACGTTCTTAAGTTAACCCTTAGTATCAATCCCAAACCTTATTAACCCTTAACTACCCTTAATAACTCACGTGTACTTATGATTATTAATCAAGCAAATTTTTGCCATGCTGGCAGCTGTGGGCATTGAGCAGTCCACAATCTCCTCCAACATGCCTCCTAGTCTTGGGCCTCTCTGGGAATTCTTTCACTGCAGTAGCGACAAATCCAATTCTTCTCATAACCGAGCTTATTGCCTCGGGTGCATTCAGAAGCACCGTCCAGAAGGAGTTGCAATACAATTGGACGAGAATGGAAAGGAAGTCTTTAATTTGAGTGATGCGTGGTTTATAACAGGTGCGTGCCAATGCATATAACCACTTTACTGTGTCTAATGAACTGTTAGCTCTCACTCAGGTCAAAAATGTCAATGGCACCAAGAGCACCATGATGCCGCACATTTTAAAGTGTGAGAATGCATCAAAGTGGGCAAAGAAGGTTGCGCAACAGCTGAAAGCTGGTGAAAAGGGAGGAAATAATGGTACAGAAGCGGATGACGAGTCTTCGGATGGGGAAGGGACTTCTTCTCGGCCACTGAAGAGGCAGAAACTTGATAAGGTCAAGACGTACACGCAGCAGACGCTCAAACTTCCCAAGGGAATTGATATTCCATTTACGAACGAGCAGAAGAAGGCCATCAAAAAGCAATTTGGGCGTGCGACCACATCTGCGAATCTCCCATTCCACTGGATACATGACCCAGAAGTGATTGCCCTTCTCCTCATGTTTCGTTCATGTGCATTGGATGTCATACCTGAGCGTCGAGAGCTTGCTGGCCGAATTCTGAATGAAGCCTATGAGGAGGTTGAGGAGGAGCTGGCAGAGACTCTTCACAAGAAGAATGTTACTATGTCATGAGTACCTTGATCACTTAGCCTCGGGTCATTTTGGGTTGACATTTTTGTACAGGACCGATGGATGGAAGGATATCTCACGCAATTCTATTGCTGGTGTTAATGTTTCAGCATCTTTCCAGGTACGTTATACTGTTCATATATATAAAGCTCAGTGGCTAATATGTACAATTGTACCAGCCCTATCTTATTGAGCTGCGGAAAACCAATAAGGACAAAAAGGACGCAGTCTCCTTCTGTACAGCCTATGAAGACATGATTGACTGTGCCGAGATCAAGTACAAATGTACTGTTGTTGCATTTACAACTGATAATGATGGTGGTGGTGGAGCTGGGCATCAATTACTTGTTAAAAAGCGACCATGGTTGTTGGGAACTCCTTGTGCTGCTCATCAGGTAAGTGTGTTTGTTGTGTCATAACTTGTACTCATATGTTTGAAGTGCCAACTTGTTCTTGGTGATTACTTCAAAGAGAACAAGGAAGCTGCTGGTTATTCAGAGGAAGCATCTGAGCTTTTGGGATGGATTCTCAATCACTCCAAAGTCCGTGATATTTTTGATCAGACACAGCTCGAGAAATGTCCCGAGTTGAGTGACCCACTGGCATATATTACAGCCAATCTCACTCGCTGGACTATGCATTTTGGCTCTTTTAATCGCCTTGGTCATCTCAAGGATCCTCTCCAGCATGCTGCCTTTCTTAAACGGAAGGAGATCATTGCAGCACAGGTTGGTGCAGAGAAGAACAACCGAAAGAAGTTGGAGATGATGGACTCTGCGAACAAACAATGTGATCTTATCATGAACAATGCGTTTTGGAAAGGCCTCAAGTCTGTTGTTGAAGACATTGAGCCTATCTGTTATGCAGTCAATATATGCCAGAGTGATAAAGTACGTCCAGACCAGGTACTACTTACTCTTGGTGGTCTTTTTTTGCATTTTGGTCGTCATGCAAAGCCCACAGTCAGAGATGGAATGAAGAAGCGCTTGGAAAAGAGGTGGAAGTCTTATGATCAGGAGTTTTTTGTCTTTGCTTTGGTGTTGAACCCTTTTGAGTGGTTGGATCGTTTTGGAGATGCAGCAAAAATTGGTATCTGGACTTTGCTGGAGTATTTCAAAAAGGTGAGTAATACATTAGCCACCTACACCCAAGCTTACACTTCAATTCCAATCTTTAGTTTTATCGACGAGTCAATTCCCGTCCTTCTCTGTCAAATCTCACTGGTACCCAGCTTGCTGAGTTCAACTCGCAGAAGGAGCAAACAGAGAATGATGCAGCCAAAGCATTTCTGCAATATATGTCATGGACTGGGGACTTTCGTGACTTGAAAGCCAATGAAGAGACTGTCCAAAAACTTTTTGTATGTGCCATGTATGGTAAAGTGTGTTTATGCTAATCACATCGTCTCCTTAGAATAATGATCCAACACAATTTTGGGAACACTGTCTCGAGATGCCAGCTGTCTCTGACTTAGCAGAGTTTGCAATCTTGATTTTGACAGTCGTTGTGAACTCTGCCGCTGATGAGCGACTTTTTTCCACTCTGAAAATCACAAAAACTCGGTTGCGCAACCGTCTCAAGCTTCCTCGTCTTCAGAAAATGACGAAGGTGAGTGCTCATGTACATATCATATGTGGCTATGTTAAGGAATGCTAAAATCCACCTGTGCTTCGTAGGTTCAAGCAAAGATTCGGTCTCAGCAAATGAAAGGCCAAGTGGCAGCCATCCGTGCAAAGCGCAAGAATCATTCCAATGAACGTGTACAGACTTTATTGGCTGTCCCTCGATACAGAGATCTATTGGAAAATGACGACAGAGATGATTCTATGGGAAGAAAGGCCGGTGCTATTTATACCACTTCTCATGCAGGGTGGAGACATGCCTTCAAGAAATGGACAGACGATGTTGATCAGGAGGAATTGGAGCAGTTGCAAAGACAGGACACTGAAGAAAGTGGTGATGATGATATGGATATTGATGAATCTACCCCAAGCAGCTCAGCAGCACAGCCTGTCAATCGCAGATGGTTGCCAATCACTCTTGAAAAGCTTTTTGGAGGGGATCCCAAGCGACCATTGGATGATTTCATTGCTCCTCGTACACGTCGGCGAGCATATGACCAGGAGATGCTGATGATGGAGCTCCTCGCAGCAGAGTATTCTGATGAACCACCAGATGGCGGAGAGCTTGAAGGGTCTGGTGATGACTATAGTGCGTAGACACACAATAGAACAATTTTTATTTATTAAGCCTTAACTACCCTTAACTTAAATTACCCTTAATAAGTGTTAAGGCCTTAAGAAAAAAATTGACCCTTATTAACCCCTTAATTGACAACACTGACTTCGATTAGGGCCGTTCAAAATTGAAAGCTCCAGCGGTCACTTTCTGCTGTGGCGTAATGATCTTGCAAAGCTACGACTTGTGGGAAGGAGTACACACACCCAGCACTAACCAATATTCACTGGCCAAAAGTCAGTTCGCGCTGGCACCTGCGAATGCACTCCTTCAAGTCAAACTTTTCTTTCTTTTCTAGTTAAACTTAGTAGCTAGCCATTCCTTACAGTCTGTACTACAATTGTTCAAGTCTAGAGATCCAGCCTGTCGCCTTCAACTCTCTCAGATCTTCCATACAGGTCACCGAGGAATGTTGAGAGATAACTTGTACATGAGTTATATCTTTCACAAAGACTTTTGACGTCAGTACCGATAAGATCCCTGAGACGCTCAAGATCTACACTATGTTCCACCGGTAAACCCATAAGGATGTTGTGCCGTATACCAGCCCCAGCAACAGAGTCATCAACAGCCAGTTCCATTGGTCGGTGAAGATGGATCAACGTTGGCATGCCGGGTTTGGACAGATGGCAGCATCAGGCCACGCGAGACGGATGATGGGCCACCATGACGCAGGACGACAATCATGACAAGCATGAAGCTCAGCGTGAAAATGGTATGTTGTCAAAGCACCATCTGGTAGCGAGAACCTGTGCACCACCCAATGGCAATCATCTGCGTGTCCGTGCTTGGCTAACACCGCCAGTAAACGAGGCGCAGCTTGCAGACTATCGTGAGACTCCCTTAACAACCTACTTGCCTCTGCATGGTCCCCACGGGAGATGAGAGTGGAAAGAAACCGTGCCATCAGTGAACCAATAATCCCGCAATCCACGAGTCCCTCAGGGCTATCTGTCATCCTGGAATAGACGTATCTCTTGTACGTCTGATTACCCCAAACACACACCGCATCCTCATTGACCGGATGCCCACGAATAGTGCTATTCAGAGCTGAGTCGAGTCGGCTGATAGGCAACGAGATAGCCCAGTTCAACAATGTCCCGTGTATCTTCTCCCATGGTGGAAGAGTGTTGTAGTAATCGTCATAAGTCTGCAGTTGGTCCGAGGAGGTGCTGTTAAGTGCGGTGTCGCGAGGAATTTCAGCCGAGAGAAGCGAAAACTGTGAGACGGTCCAGATTTCTGCGCGACATACAGGGCACTCGAACGTTTCATCAAAATCATAGTCATCATAGTCATTATTTTGAAACATAGGTAGACAGTCTTCCTGAAGATATGGTCAATCGCTGAGAGCAGTGTAGAAGGTAAGCACAGACTGATGTGCAATACATGTCCGCATATCAACTGCCTCAATGGTTTAGGACGAGTCGCTTGAGTCCCGTCTTCACTACCATCAACTTGAAACTCTGCTGCTAGTGCTGGTTCTTCAAAATCTTCTAGACAGATATTGCAGCATGCGTTATGGTCTTCAATGCAAACAGATGGTACGTCTGAATGTACAAACCTAGACGGGACGTCAGACAAGGTGGGAGGTTTGGAAAGATGCACTAACATTGCCAGCCATTCAGGTGGAGCTGGTCCATTGAGTTCGGAAGGTGGAAGGTCGGAGATACAAGGCAGATAACGAACAACTGGTAGTTTATCTGAAAGAAAAAGAAAAGAATCATAATGACAAGGAAAGAAAAGCGAGGATGTTAGTAAACGCTGAGTCTATAGTGATAGAGGCCTCACTTCTTCTCTCTTTTACAGCCACTAGTCTGCTCAAGAGTTGCGCGAACTTTTCAAATACCCGGAAATCCAGCCCATTTTTCTTATTAACACGTTCCATCAGCTGCCTTATCGTTGGCAGTACAATAACAAGTTGGTTTGGCTCGAGCTCGTTGAACAATTCCTTCGATCTGTCCACTACCCATTGCAATCGACGAGGGAGCGGAGATGGTGATGACGAATCTGCATCAGCAGAAGTGTCCAGTGATGCTAGGCGGTATGAAAGCCTGGATACGTTGTCCGAAATCTGGTCTACTTGTTCGGCACGTAGTTCTGCGATGGTTGAAGTGTTCTGGTCCATGTCGTGAATTGGAGTGTCGAGGGCGGAGACAAGAGGTTTAAGGAGACCGCCGTAATAAGTATTCCTGATGTCCTTCTCACAAGCTGTAGTTTCGCCTTTTTATCGTTGATAGGCGCCTGTAAGTACATATATACATACAGCAGTTTGACAGGATGCGTCTATGCATGCGTTATTGTTCGCTGTGTAGCATGCTGTGACAAGATTCGAGGCTGCGCTTCGGGTAGGATGGCAGATTTTGGGTGAGTTGGGGCAGATTTGCAGCAGATGACGAACGACTCGGAAAGAGAGGAACAAAATTGGCCGCAACTGCCTTCACGTGTGCGTATCTCTCCCTCGAAATACTTCAACTTCATGCATTGCAAGTGAAATTGTCAGCATAAGTTCCTCAATTGGTACGGTACCCACTAGTCTGGACAAGTCCCACTGCAAGGAACGGCATCTGCTCGGACACGTCGCGCAAAATGCAAATCTTTCTCCCCGGTTCCTCCATAAAATCCAAATGCTCTCGAATCCAAGGAACTAACGACGCTCATAGCTCCTAAGCGTGATGATTTTGCCTCACCGGATATCGACAGGACTCATTGGAGAGAGAGAAGAGGCGAATAGGTGCATTTTAAACTCAGATTGTTTTCTGACTTGACATGCTCATTGCTACTACCAGACACGAAAGTCTGTCTGTCGACGCGCTTTCAGCTCATCTTGGCCTCTACTTCTTATCGTAGGCTATTTTGGCCCGTGCGCGAGCAAGATTGGAGCAAGAATCTTCCTATGGACCGGATGGGCTCGACCATTCTGGGTGTCGGGAGGTATTGTCGGAAGCTGGACTTTGGCCCTAGTAGCTGCAACGGTTTGGCCGATACTTTCACAACCTAACGTCCCTGATATTTTCCTCAAATTCAAGAGATACTGATTACACCGAAAACTTTGAAGAGTGGCAAGGAATCAATGAAAGGAAAGCACTAGTAGCCTTTTACTAGAGTATGATCTTTGTTCCATCTCGCCAGCTCTTAGGCTCTGGCCCCAGTCGACCCAATCGCACTCCAAGCACTACCGACACTACAGCGTCCACTGGTCCAGGAAACACTGCATGAACAATGGTCAACGTTTCCTCTCCCGAACCCGCACTATCCGCCAATGAAGACGAGCTCATACTCGATATCGATTCCAAAATGTCTTGGGATAGAAAATGAGCCGGTAAATCGCAACTAGAATGTGAACTAGACGAGGACGCCTTATTGCAACGGACGTTTGGGTTCAGATACGTCTCCAAAAACTTGACGTGAAGGCTGCTACTATTAGTAGGAGGGAATGTTGTCACATTGATATCATGCTGCGTTTGATCGAGGATAACGACGAAGACTGGGATGCGCCCTTTGGGGAAGCGGCGGTCTAGATCGAGGAGTTTCTCTTTCTTCTCTTGGACGATAGACATTTCTGTACGGAGTCGACCGATGGTAATAGAATGGAGGAAAACACGATCCAGGTCTGGTATGTAGAAGAACATAGAGTATTCTAAGTGGGCATGGAAGACTGGTCAGAGTAATAATGAAGTGAACACTAGATAAACACACTGACGACGTCGACAATGGTATATTTGGTCGCAGAATTGGCGATGTGCGCTCCAGTGGGCTCGTTGGCAGTCTTCGCAACAGTACAACTTGATCAGGCAACGTGAACACCTTTGTCGCGCGGGCTTGTTCTCGGGTCGTACATCAGGTTGGTTTTTAAATGGGCACTGAGACAGAAGACGTTGATCAAAAGTTTCGAGGAAAGAAGAACTTGGAATTGCTCACATCTGGATTACTACAAAGCCTCGTCTGTGCCATTTGACGTTTATAATGACTCATCGACGACTTGTATCCTGACGCTGTCCCGAGGAGACATCGCCACGCCCATCCTAGTTTCAAAGGCTCACGAAGTTTGGGAAGGTCGGTCACCGCCTTTAGGGGGTCGGTATTTTCAAGTCCATTTTTCCCGGCACCATAAGTATTCAGAGAATGGAGGAACGGCTTGAGGACCTCTCGATGGACAGTCATCGGGATCAACAAGTGTAGAAGCGTCGTGTAGTTGTCTGCGATAGCTTGCCGAGTTTTGGAAAAAGTGCTTGGTTCAGGCGGACCTTCCTGTTTCAGGAAATGGCAGACATAGAAAAACACCATGGTTAGGCCTTGTCTAATTGCAGTGCAGGCAGCTGGAGGCCCATAGTGTCGAAACGAATCGCACAGAAAGACGAGAGCGTGGTCGATACATGTCGCTGGTGAAACCAAGTCGATACCCTTCTTTCTCCGACTGCTTTTCAGGACACGTTTAAAGGCGAAAGCGATCCACTTCGTCACCTCGTATTCCTCCATCACATTGATGAAAGGAGTACCGTCAGTCACCGTGCGGTACTTTCCCATTGTTGCAAGCATGGAAAGACAGCCAGAGATGTGCCCGTACGGAATACGAGATTCCAGTAACCTCGATGAAAGATAGCAGACGATAATCTTTATGACATCGGGTGTTTGGGATATCATCTCTTTCATTCGTGGAAGATGTTCCTCCGTCAGGTATCCACCCATGAATCCATCCACAGATGCTGCAGAGAAGTGGACGGAGGGATGGAAGCTCTCCAGACCATAGAGCCACAGTTTGAAAACGGAAGGGAAGATATCTGGGGTAAACCTGTTGGGTAGATCCCCGGAAGAAGCCACTACGGAGCTGTAAATGCCTGGAATAGCATACATGACGCGTTCCTGTAGTTCGATCCACTGCGGTGTACTCCCTGCACGGTTTAGGACAGCGTTGTCCATTAGATAGAGGCACCATCTCGATATATCAGACCAGTGCTTGTCCCAGTCGCCTACTATACGAAACTGCTCGCGTGTTGCAGTCGGTGGACTACACAGTTCGTATCGAAGTAACGCAATCGCCTGAAAGGCTCGTTCCATCTCCAGAAATGAAGTGGAGGGCGATGAGGGACATGGACGAATAAGATGCTTGTAGGCCTCGACATGACTGGTACTGGTGCTGGCTTCTTTGAGATACTCTTTCACTGTCGGGTCCTTCAGGTCCATGGTGATTGCTGAGAAGGATAAGAGGAGCGGCTAGAGAGGCAGTGCGGGGCGAAATGCATTGGCTGACAGTGACAGTGACTGGTCCGGTGACCGACCGCGATCGAATTGGAAAACTGCTTCCAGGTTTTAGAGGACCTTGGCCAGCTGCAGGGCATTCCATGACATGAAGAATAGTGATTTGTTAGAGTGTCTATGTTGAGGTCACGACTGTCCGAGTGAAAGAGCGGGTTGAATCCGGCCGCATAGCGCTTGTCGCTTACCCCCACGATCATTCCTCGTCAAAATCGGACTCAAGTTGCTGTCGGCAAGTCGTCTTGATCACTGCTAGAGCCTCAGCGTTCGCCAGTCATGTCTGCATTCGCAATATCCCATGGGCTATTGAGCATCGATTCTATCCTCGTCAGAACTGGAAACGACCTCTCGTGATCGCCATCTTTCGCCATACTGCGCCAAAAAAACCTCATTTCTGCTCCATTGCTATAAATCCCGATAAAGACCGGGTAATGACACAAACAGGAAGGGTCTCGGAATGAATGGAAGCAGCTTTTCTCCATACAACCCCGCATTGAAAACGCAGCAAGGTGAGTAAAAACCTTACGACGATGCTCGGGTTTTTCGCTGATAAATCACCGAAGACCTAGTCTTGCTCAGCTGTTTAGCTTAGTGATTACAGGGAAAGCTCCAGACTATATATATGGCGACATCTATTGAACGCTGAACCTGATATAAAGAGGAAGCTCTCACAAGCCCAAGAATATCACCCAACTGAAGTCTCATTCGAGTAACGCTATGCCTGCAACACTCATCCAACCATCTTCCGTCTCGACAACCCTCTACTTCTTCACTCCTCCTCCAGATGGTGCCCGTGCTTTCAACGACATTTCCGGTGTGTCTGGTAGACAACAGAAGAACTGGGAATCAGAGAAGCATACCGTTGAGATCGAAAATGTCCGAGGCAACGAAAACTCCGTCTCTCTCAATACAACCGGATTCCAATTCTTCTTGAACGAGCCAACGAAACACAAGGCTTTTAACAACGACGAGGATATTGAAAAGGAGTATTACCCCGAGAGTGCGGAATTGATTAAGAAATTGACCGGGGCTAGTAGGGTTGTGTTCTTTGATCACAGTAAGACTTGTTTCTCGTTTCCTTTCTTCGTCACCAGCTCTGACCACTTGTTTTTGTACCACTTAGCCATCAGACGTCGTGTTGAAGGCGAAACTGGACGAGACCCGAAGAAGCGCCAACCAGTTCCTCAAGCACACGTAGACCAAACTCCCTTGGCTGCTCGCAACCGTGTCCTTCGTCACCTTCCCGAGTCCGAGAGCGCCGAACTCCTCAACAAACGTTTCCAAATTATTAACCTCTGGAGACCCATCGCGCACGCTGCGCTTGACTGGCCTCTCGCATTGTGCGACTATCGCTCGCTTAACCCAGAGAAGGATTTGGCGCCTATTGATTTGAGATATGCGGATAGAGTAGGAGAGACGTATGGGGTGGTTATAATCCTGGGCAGAAGTGGAAGTATTTGAGGGGTATGACCCCGGATGATATTGTTTTGATTAAGTGGTGAGTCGAATTCCTTTTGGTGTCTGCTTTCTTGAAGGTACGGTACAATGTACTGATTGGTTTTGTGGTGCAGTCATGACTCTAGAGAAGATGTCGCTAGACTGACCCCGCATACCGCGTTTGAGGATCCCACTACGCCTCCAGACGCTTTGCCTAGGGAGTCTATTGAGCTTAGGTCTCTGGTTTTCTATGATGAGTAGATGGAAGGCGAATAAAGGGTTCAGGAATTCCGTGTATGCAAGAGAAATATGCTCGTATGATGTATCTTTGTAACACAAAATTCTAAATCGTCGAATACAATTCGAGTTCACTGGAAAGCAGCTTTTTACACGTACTACGCTGGTATCCCGACGACTTATGAGATACTTATGCTTCACAAATTTGAACTTGAAGAACCGAAAAACCGACAACTTGTCACCCATCTTCACCGAAGCTACCGAAGGGAATAGCCTCCTCCTACCCAGAACCACTTCTAACTCTACCCCGGCGAACGCCAAAACACACTCTCTGTGGCACTATTCCGTGTCTCAACAAGAAACATGCTTATCGTTTTCCACTTATCTAAAAACAAGATAAATACATACATATTAAAGCCATCAAGTTGGAAAGCAGGCTGTAGACTTTAAGTTATCATAATGATTACGCGCACTTCGCTCTTAAAAAATAATCTTCACCCTATACCCCATTGAACGCCCGTCCTCAAGCTCAGAATCCAATTGCTCCAGATCCACCCCCAACAAAGTCGTCAATATTGACGGGCCGAAGGTCAGCACCATGACTTCCTCTTCGCCACCTCAAGCATACCATCCGCATCCCCTGATCGTGGTACAATGTTGCATCGGAATGGAGCAGGATGACTGTGTGCACGCCGCATATTAGTGAGTTCAGAAATTGAAGTGTTAGTAAAAAGTGATGACTTACACCACTACGCCCTTATCTACATACTCCGTCGGCGAAGGAACAATTTCGGCTCCTGTTTCATCGTATGCAGGTTCGATACTCGCAGCCCAAAGCAGCGACGCGATGTCGATGAACAACGATTGGTTAGCAAAATTGAGCCCAACGCAAATTCTAAACCGCACAACATGAGTATACAAGACATCTAAGCTACAGACACTGGACTTACCGTCGACCAAATCCAAAAGAAACATGTCCCAGATTACGAGTGTCTGCTGGAATAGCATGGACAGCACCTGTCTCATCCAGGAATCTCTCAGGACGGAATTCATCATGATCAGGGAAGATAGTCGGGTCGTGGTTCATTGCCCAGATGTTTGCGACGACCAAGCTACCTTTAGGAATAAAGTGCCCTTCGTAAAAGTCATCCTAGGGTCTTTCGGTATAAATATCTATCCCTGCGAACGTCAAGTGCAAATACACGTACCTTCATTACTCTCCTCGGCACTAAGGGTGCTACAGGTCTCCATCTCAAGACTTCCTTAACAATGGCCTGAATGTATGGAAGGTGATCCCTATCTTCAAATGTCGGAAGCCTGTCGCGTCCCACAACGGCATCAATTTCTGCTTGGGCCTTCTTCATGACATTGGGGTATAATCGCATAGCCAGCATAAAAACACTGAGTACTGACGCGGTCTGGAATGGGTCTCAGCAAAAAAGAAAAATACAGTCGCATGACGTTCTGACTAACAGTTTCAGAACCAGCTAAACTACACACAAGAGACGATTAGTGATATCCGCGGATCATCTTTCACTGGTAGTGAAACACATACACCATTGTACCTGCCAACCAGCCAGCCTCTACCGTACTGAGCTGGCTTGATATTCGCTCAAGGAGCCCTGCAACGAAAGTTGCTTTTGCTTGTCCGGCATTCTGTTGAGAACGTTGACTCAGTAGTATGACCACGCCTACTGTAACAGAGAATGAGGATCCACGAACCACTTTGCTTTGAACGTCATCCAGAAATCCTTGAAACATGGCCGTATCTTTTCGGTACCATTCATTCCCTTCCTTCTTCCACGGTGCCAAAGCCTCAGGCAGATATTTCATAATCGGGAAGAATTCGACGAGGAACGAACCTGGCTGAGCCGCGCGGGTAAGTCGGTGGGCGCAATCCTAGTCAGAAAGCACATCAGTTCAGGCAAGGAAAACCCTGTCACTGTAGACTTTACATACATTGACTTGCGCAACCAGTGGGTCATCTTTGGATTTAATGGATTCCATACCATAAACAGCTGTTAAAACCGTAGATACAGTTGATCTAAAACACCATTTCAGCAAATACTTGAGCGAGCTGATGCATGAAAAGGTAGGCTACCTGTTCAGATGATCAAACCATGAATTGGGATCCTTAAGCATGTTACCGACCAGAACAGCGGCTTCCTTCTCTTGTAAAGGCTGATAAACTTCTGAAGCACGAATGTTGAACCCTTCATGCGCTCCCTTTCTCAATTTGCGCCATCTGTAACGTAGCATTCAGTGCTAGTTAGCCCGATTTGACGTGTACATAGATCTAGGAACATCGCCACTCACAGATTTCCGTATCCACAGAAAAACATCATCATGTTTCCAGCAAGAATTTCCAGAGCCATTATGAACCTGCAAGTAGACTGTCAATAAGAGCCGAAGTTGGACAACACCAGTGAAATCTGACCGAGGACGATCACTGTATATCGTCGAGCGGCGGTCTATACCCAATCCATGAATATTAATCAGAGCAGAAGCCTGCAACGAAACGCACCTAATAAATCTGCAGCCACTTTATGCGAATTCAGAACAATCATCGTTTGTCCAGCAAGGTTGAGCGAGAAGATGGGACCTAAGTACAATGAGGATGAGTGGTGGATTGTTTTGCAATTTAAAGGTCATACCAAACTCCTCCCTCCATTCCGCAAAACGGAGGAATTGCAGGGTCTGTGGTTGCTGAAAGATATTTCCCAGGACGGGAAGACCTTTGGGTCCAGGAGGAAGGTTACGCTTCGGCTTGTAGAAGATGCGGACAGCCAGAGTCACTAAGACAATGAGGGCAAGGGTATTCCAAGGATCAAAATGCGATGATACCATGTAGAAGTGGAATGGCATAGGTGGAAGAAAAGTGGGCTTGCCCTAAAGGAAACGAGGTTCAAGGCGCCCGTTTGGTACTCGTCCTCGCAAATTCTATGCCTTAAATAAGTAGGCAGTGTGTATGTAAATTGCGTGTGTCAGGAGGAAGCTTCAACCTAGGTGAATTTCAATGAAGACGGTCCGACTTCTTGAACTATGTAGGTCTGATGAGAATCCGCGGGTTATACTAGTATTTCAAGACGCCACAGATGGACTGTATCGAGGTGCTTTTTAACAATTTATCAGGAAAAGGGTCTATTTGCTGGTGGCTTGTGCTGCTTTTCCGCTTGCCGCGACGATTTTGGGGTTTTTTCAGTGCGTCCACTACACTCAAGAGGCCACATTAGTACTTCAATACAGTTACTAACAACATAAAAAACATGTTCCGAAGTGAGAGAGCGAAAAAAAAACCTAACCTACAAAGCGCTGTGCCTTGTAGAAATTTTGGCACTGGCAGGAAAATAGATGTGGCCGGTTGCTGGCGGCTTGCCGAGCTTGTGAAGCTTGCTCTGCCAAAAATTTGGCGGTACAAGTGCTCACAAGCGGCCGCAAGCAATTGGACCCTTTTCCTGATGAAGAATTGATCCACGTTTCTTCGCCATACGCCACAGGCCGTTGACCATGGTACTTGTGTTCAATCTCCCAATTCTCCATTAAGGATTGGTGCTACAGCCTACTACGAATTGTGAGAAACGATTTCAGTCATTGACGCACCTTCCAGCGCAATACGGGTATAAGCTCGAGGATATTGTCATGCTGACGGACGATCAGCAAGCCTCAGCATCGTCGACTCCACCGAAAACCAAGAGGGAGAAGGTTGACGTAAAGCAGGAGAACATCTTCAGTGTCTCTAGATAGTTTCTGACACTATTTTTCTTCTAGTATGGCATGGATCTAGCAGGCAGCGAAATTGAGACCCACAAACAGATCAAACTGCGTATAACCTGAGTCAACAAGTATAAATGGCAGAGGTCTAAAACTGTTACCGGCAACTTCAACGTGGATATGGTATTCCTCGGTCGGAGGAGCTTTCGCAATGGGCGCTGTCGGAGGTAGTATATGATATAGCATAAAAGGTGCAAGGATTCACCTAGGGTGAGTTTTCTCTGTCGTATCCAGCACCCAATCACAAGGAGCTGCAGGGTATATGTGTCTTCATTGTCCGATACCGCTCTTTCTAAATCAAGGAGGAGGAGTATATTACCCGGGCTGGGACCAAGTACTGATACGCCGGGGTCCGGGAGGCATCCAGATGTAACTACAGTATGTAATGTACATCTTCGTCCCATCCTGTATCATCCGAGCTTCTGAGATATGTCTGTCGAAATACAGATGAGGAGTAACCTTTGCACGTTTCGTATCATATCTTGACCTATGGTTCGTCGCAGTTGCAACACTTGATAAGACCTGAGGATTGGACTCTGGAGAAGGGCGAGGGCGCTAACAACCGAGCACGTGAGATGCCGAAGGGTTTAGTCCAGGGATCTGGGAGCTTCCACTGCAGATTGAGATTCAGACGTTGGCAGACGCCCAAGATCGCGACGAGTAAGCCTTGCTTGAGTTCAGTATATACAGCCAGGGACCCATAGCGCTCAAAGGATCGGCGGAGGAACGTGAGAGATACAGTCGGATGGTAGAGCCAAGTCTGAGCTTGTTGAGAAAAGTCATGATCATTCCTTGTCTGACGGAAGTTATCCTTGTTTCACCCTCGGGTAATCTGTTCGTCAGACACAGCATGTCTTGCAGCTCGTATTGAGGACTTGAAGGAGGCGTGTCAAGGTTGAAAGTAGGAGTAGGAGGAGGGTTGAAGAATTACAAGATGTCATGGTAGTTACGGGTGAGAAAGGCGTGGACCAAACCTTTTCTTTTGACTCAGACCTCATGTCATTGTCAAGGCGCTGTGACCTCAGGCTCTAGCGACGACGGCTATCTGAGCTATCAGTGATATTCAACAATCTCAACTCTGCTCTAAGTATATAAACCTTGTGCCGGTCTAGGACTTGTTCCAGTCAAGACGTCTCGGTTCTGTTTCTTTTGCTATTACGACCGACGCATATACTGGTCTCCTTCAAGGCTTTAAACTGTCCCAAAAGTGGAGCTAGCGACTGTGCTAGCATAGAGCGGTAGCAGTTAGTTTTGTAGGAAGAGAAGGGAAGCTGTAGTTCTTTGGGAGCACCTGGTGAGTTTTCAAGTTCGACAGCACATCCTAGGCTCATATTCATCCGACACTGGCAGGACTAAGCAGGGATCATGGCACTGGACTGTGTGTATACTATCTTGACTCTTCGCTTCCCCTGTCGTTTGAAACTTGAAGCACTAGCAACGAGACCATTTCGTTGGAGCAGGGAGGCCAGACGAGAAGTCGTAGTGTATTAAGCATTAATACGCCGGAATTCGGGAGGGATATCATCTGTACTTGGAATGTGCAGGGACATTTAGGTGAGTCCTTGAAGATCTTGTCTTTTTGTCTCTGCTAACGGATTCGAATACGTCCCAGGCTGCAACACGAGAAGTAGATAGGACTACGGATACACGAAGCTGAAATAACAGTGAACGTCTTCTTCCAGTCCTAACTACCTACTTCAAATTTTATGTCCTTTCATTACCACTTTCCAGATCAGTTTGCGTTGTATCTTGCCTTGAAGTCATTCTTCAACAATTTCTACAGGAAAACTGTTGCACTTATACGTCGTGGGCTCTGACTTGGTTGACCGGGACCCCTCACTCTCCTCTCGTCGGAACAATTTAGGATGATCTAAGAGGAGAATTGGGAAAATAGTACATCCCCTTGGCCTTGGCCTTGCCGGCGTCGACGTCATGCGTTGTAAGGGGAATTCCTTGTACTTATGCTCAGGACTTATGCTCGTGTATCACCTATGTAATAAAACTACCTATCAATCATGTGCAGTACAAGCTCAGCTGACAGTGGAAAGCATCCAACTACCACCAGCAACTCTCGTCGCTGCACATGCGCTTCAGGGCCCCACTACGCCTCCAGATGCTTTGCCCAAGAGTCCATTGAGGTTAGGGCCTTGGTTTTCTATGGCAGTGGATCGAGAGCGGATTAGTTGTGGCACTGTTCCGTGTCTCAAGAAGAAACATGCTTGTCGTTTTCCATTTATCTAAGAACAAGATACATATATATTTAAGGCCAGTTGGAAAGTAGGTTGTAGACTTTGCATAGTCATTATAATCATTACGCGCACTTCGCTCAAAAAAAAAGGGTCAGACATTGACGGGCCGAAGGTCAGCACCATAACTTCCTCTTCGCCCCCTCAAGCATGCTATCCACATCCTCTGATCATGGTACAATGTTGCATCGGAACGGAGCGGGATGACTGTGAGCATGCCGCATATTAGTAAGGTCAGAAATTGAAGTGTTAGTAAAAAGTGACGACTTACACCACTACGCCCTCGTCCACATACTCCGTCGGCGAAGGAACAATTTCGGCTCCTGTTTCATCGTATGCAGGTTCGATACTCGCAGCCCAAAGCAGCGACGCGATGTCGATGAATAACGATTGGTTAGCAAGATTGAGCCCAACACAAACTCTGAACCGTACAACATGAGCATACAAGACATCCAAGCTACAGAAACTGGACACACCGTCGACCAAATCCAAAAGAAACATGTCCTTGATTACGAGTATCTGCTGGAATCCCAATCCGCATCCAGCAGATGGCATCCAACAATCGCCGGATAATCCGACGGATTGTTTGCCGAGAGTGCTGGCACTTTAGTCTCTCGTAGACAGACTATATGACGATCTACTAGGTAGATGTATAGGTAACTTGTTGTATGACCTCTATCCCTCCGTTAAAAACTCTAAAGTGGGTTTTTTCATTATTTCTTTCAATTCTTTGAGGTGCGTGCATAACTGACTCAAACATCCAAAGTAATCACTATCTCTCACTTTCTTGGGGAGTATCCGCATGTCAGTGCTTGAGTTCCCACGCCTCCGAAGGACTATCCAGAAGAATCTAAAATGTATTTTTTGTGGCGCTACTACATCTACTGACTATATAGGTGCTCAGAAATGTCTGAGAAGACCCAACTACGCCCTCATTTCTTCAACTGCTTGAGCCTACAGTCCACTTCCCACAACCCACCCCATCCGAGGATGATCGTCGGATTGCCGGATGGCATCTGTCGGTTGGAGCGCACCCAAACTGCCATCCCCATCCGAAATCCGACTCTCCATCGGCGGATGATCGCCGGATAATCCGATCCGGTAGGAGCCCTAGCAAACTGCAGCCCTGGAATAGCTTGGAACGACTCATGGTGTCCGAGTAGAGAAGGTACGATGAAGCATCACCAAAAAGTCCTCAACGATATAAAGGTGGGCAGGGCATGACCACAGCCCATAGCAATGACAGGATGGTTATGTAGCCGTGACAAGGACGTGATAACGTGTTGTGGGCTGTGGTCATGCCCCGTACAACTGTTATACCAAGGTATATCGTTGAGGACGTTTTGGTGATGGCCTCAATAGGGATCGACAGGACCGCCAGAATCGAGTCTGCATGCCTACCCTAGTCCTGAACCCTAATTCCCGATATCGGAAAATGACAAACCAAGGGGTCTCAAGATATTCAAATATTGCAATGGATTCAAGCAGTCCTCCTCCAATGACCTCCTTGCCCCGCAGCAGTGATGGCTCTCAAGTGAGTGACAATCATCTTTCCCAAAGTTTCTCGCTGATAAACCACCAGTCTTGCTTGCTCAGCTAGCTTAGTGATCTCTAGTCGAGCTCCAGACTATGGCGACTCTATTGAAAGCTGAACTCATAAATTTACAGGAGACTCCACAGTCCAAAAACTTCATCTATATCTCGTTGAAATAACATCATGCCAGCAACACTCATCCAACCCTCTTTCGTCTCGGCAGCCCTCAATTTCTTTGCTCCTCCTCTAGATGGTTCTCGTCCCTTTGTGGATTTTACTGGACCTGTCCCAAAGCCAAATCATCCACGCGAAACGCACGTCGTTCAGATTGAGAATCTGCGCGGTAACGAGGCCTCTGTTTCACTCGATACGGCTGGATTCCAGTTCTATAGCGAACCGGCGAAGCACAAGTCTTTCAAGAACGATGAAGAAATAAAGAGAGAATATTATCCAGAAAGTACCGAGCTGATCAAGCGCTTGACTGGGGCTAGTAAGGTTCTTCTGTTTGATAACAGTGAGTGAAGTCCAATTCTGCCCAACAGACCTCGTTTAAAAACTGACTTTCTCCTTCATCTGTGTTACTAGCCATTAGACGTCGTCGACTGGGTAATTCAGACGCAGACCCCTCCAACAGAGAGCCTGAACCATTTGTTCATGGAGACCAAACCGCCAAAGCTGCTCGTAATCGTGTCCTCCGTCACCTTCCCGAGAACGAAAGCAGTGAGCTTCTGGAACACCGTTTCCAAATCATCAATCTCTGGAGACCCATCTCGCACCCTGCCTACGATTGGCCTCTTGCCTTGGCCGATTACCGCTCGGTTGATCCAGAGAAAGGTCTAACGCCAGTATCCTTCGTTTACCCCGGTAAAGAGGAGAACGATGGGAGAGAGGCGATGGGAGTCAGCTATAGTCCAGAGCTGAAGTTCAAGTATCTGAAGGGTATGACCCCAGATGAGATCGTCCTGCTCAAATGGTGAGTCCTCAGTCCGACATAGTTCAGTCGCCGAGTAATACACTGAAAATTTGAAATAGCTATGACTCTAACGACGATGGAAGTGTTGCGATTATGACCCCACACACCGCTTTCCAGGACCCCACTACGCCTCCAGATGCTTTGCCCAGGGAGTCCATTGAGGTTAGGGCCTTGGTTTTCTATGATGGGTCGATAGTGGATTAGTTGTGGCACTATTCCATGTCTCAAGAAGATACATGCTTGTCGTTTTCCGTTTATCTAAAAACAAGATACATACATATATATTTAAGGCCATTGGAAAGTAGGTTGTACTTATCATATAGTCATTATAATCATTGCGCGCACTTCGCTCAAAAAAAAAGTCGTCAGATATTGACGAGCCGAAGGTCATCACCATAACTTCCTCTTCGCCACCTCAAGCATGCCATCCACATTCTCTGATCGTGGTACAATGTTGCATCGGAACGGAGCGGGATGACTGTGTGCACGCCGCATATTAGTAAGTTCAGACATTGAAAAAGTAGCGACTTACACCACTACGCCCTCGTCTACATGCTCCGTCGGCGAAGGAACGATTTCGGTCCCTGTTTCATCGTATGCAGGTTCGATACTCGCAGCCCAAAGCAGCGACGCAATGTCAATAAATAACGATTGGTTAGCAAAATTGAGCCCGATGCAAATTCTGAACCGCACAACATGAGTATGCAAGGCATCCAAGCTACAGAAACTGGACATACCGTCGACCGAATCCAAAAGAAACATGTCCTTGATTACGAGTATCTGCTGGAACGACATTGATAGTACCTGTCTCATCCAGGAATCTCTCAGGACGGAATTCATCATGATCAGGGAAGATAGTCGGGTCGTGGTTCATTGCCCAGATGTTTCCGAGGACCAAGCTACCTTTAGGAATGAAGTAACCTTCGTAAAGGTCATCCTAGGGTCTGTTGGTATAGGGTATTCCTACGAAGGCCAAGTGTAAATCTACGTACCTTCATTACTCTCCTGGGCAGTCCTAGAGGTGCTGGAGGTCTCCATCTCAAGACCTCCTTAACAATGGCCTGGATGTATGGAAGGTGATCCCTATCTTCAAATGTTGGAAGCCTGTCTCGTCCCACTACGGCATCAATTTCTGCTTGAGCTTTCTTCATGACGCTGGGGTATAATCGCATAGCGAGGATGAAAACGGTGAGTGTTGACGCGGTCTAAAATGAGTCTTGGCTAAGAAAAACTCGGTGGAATATGAAGAATTGATGGCTGACAGTTTCAAAACCAGCTCCACTACAACACCAGAGATGATTAATGAGATCAGCGGGTCAGCTTTCACTGGCAGCGAAGCACATACAACATTATACCTGCCAACCAACTAGCCTCTATCGGACCGAGCTGGCCTGAGTTTCGCTCAAGGAGCCCTGCAGCGAAAGTTGCTTTTGCTTGTCCGGCATTCTGTTCAGAACATCAACTCGGTTACGTTTACACTGATTGTAACAGGGAATGAGGATCCACGAACCACTTTGCGTTGAGCGTCATCCAGAAATCCTTGGAACATGGCTGTATCCTTTCGGTACCATTCATTGCCTTCTTTCTTCCATGGTGCCAAAGCCTCAGGCAAATATTTCATGATTGGCAAGAATTCGACGAGGAATGCACCTGGTTGAGACGCGCGGGTAAGTCGGTGGACAAAATCCTGGTTAGAAAAGACATCAGTTCGGGCGAGGAAAACCCTGTCACTGTAGACCTTACATACATTGATTCTCGCAACCAATGGGTCATCTTTGGATTTAATGGATTCCATACCATAAACAGCTGTTAAAATCGTAGATGCAGCTGATCTAAGACACTATTCAACAAACACTTGGTTGGACTGATGACTGAATGGTACCTCTTCAGATGATCAACCCATGAATTGGGATCCTTAAGCACGTTATCAACCAGAACGGCGGCTTCCTTCTCTTGTAAAGGCTGATAGGCTTCTGAAGCGCGAATATTGAACCCTTCGTGCGCTGCCTTTCTCATTTTTCGCCATCTGTAGTATTTAGCGTTAGTTTAGCCCGATTTGACGCGTAGATCCAGAAACATTACTACTCACAGTTCTCCGTATCCACTGAGAGAAAACAACATATTTCCAGCAAGAATTTCCAGAGCCATTATGAGCCTGCAAGTAGACTGTCAATAAGAGCCGATTGGACATGACACCAATGAAATCTGACCGAGGACGATCACTGTATATTGTCGAACGGCGGTCTATACCCAATCCATGAATATTAACCAGAGCGAAAGCTCACAACGAAACGCACCTAATAAATCTGCAGCTACTTTATGCGAATTCAGAACAATCATCGTTTGTCCAGCAAGATTGAGTGAGAAGATGGGACCTAAGTACAAGGAAGATGAGTGGTAGATTACTTTGCAATTTAAAAGTCATACCAAACTCTTCCCTCCATTCCGCAAAACGAAGGAATTGCAGAGCCTGTGGTAGCTGAAAGACATTTCCCAGGACAGGAAGACCTTTGGGTCCAGGAGGAAGGTTACGCTTCGGCTTGTAGAAGATGCGGACAGCCAGAGTCACTAAGACAACAAGGGCAAGGGTTTTCCAAGGGCCAAAATACAAGGATACCATGTCGAAGTGGAATGGCACACTAGCTGGAAGAAAAGTGGGCTTGTGGGGAAACGAAGTTCAAGGCGCCCGTTTAGTACCCGTCCTCATAAATTCTCCACCTTAAATATGTACGTAGTGTATGAATTTGCGCATGTCAGGAGCGAACTTCCGGATGAACTTCAATACAAATCTTGATTCGCTGGGTAGTCACAGTCGAAGAGGGTCTTCCGATTGAACTATGTAGGTCTGATGACAATCAGCAGGTTATAGTATTTCAAGACGCCCAGTCACAAGGAGCTGCAGGACATATAAATCTTCATTATCAGATACAGTTCTTTCTGAATCGAGAAGATCCTATATCATCCGAGCCTCTGACATATGTCTGTCGAAATGCGGATGAGGAGGAACCTTCCCACGTTTCGTATAACATCTTGATCTTGCTTCGTCGCAGTCGCAACGACGGAAACCTGAAGGACTTTGTCACTGGGGGAGGAACGTGAGCACATTACAGATACAGTCGGATGCTAGAGCCAAGTCCGAGCTTGCATCTGAGTCGCGGCAACAAATACGGAAGTGCTTCCTCCGCAAATCCTTGAGAACACGGTTGAACGCAGTGCTCATCAGCAGTGTTGCTTGATGTTCCTCCATGACGTCGATGAATGGACGTCCACCATCCTGCTCATATCAACCGCTCATCGACATGGTGATTGAAAAACAGAGGTGATTGTCATCGTAAGGGAATCTAGACTTCTTCAATGGGACGGAGTGTTCTCTGCCTTCTTCCCCTCAAGTCCATGCATAAATCCATTGATGGGGGCGCAGCCACGACGCTGACAGGGGCTGCTCTAGACCGAACAGCCAGAATTGGAAAAGCAAAGAGAAGATTTCGAGAGTAAACATGTTGGAACGGCATTGGTCCATCCGGAGAAGCGACATTGTTGTATTGCCTGGAACAATGTACACGACCATTTCCCGTAGGTCGATCCACTGTGTGGTTGCTGCCTGGTGCAGGACACCGTACTGTATCAAGTGCAAATTCCGTCGAGACATATGGTCCCAGTGGAAATTCCAGTCATGCATCCTACACTTCATTCCTTGGACAGATCCTGGACGACAAAACTCGGTCTGAACAAAAGCAATAGCCTGAAGGGCTCGCTGTAACTCGGGAAGCGAAGTATTCGATGGCTTTTTCGTTGGTCATGAAGGCGAGCTGACAGAGAGGGAAGGAGGGAGTGGGACAATTGAGGAACCGAGTCGGAGGAGGTCGGAGGATTTCTTTTGTTTCGCTAGAATCTAGAGTGTGATCAAGGCCCTGGGTAATGTAGAATTTGTTTAGTCCCGACGTCGAGTTGGGATGCGGCTACGCACCTTGGTTCGGAAGGATGTTTCTTCAAATTTGCATCAAGAAAGTGTACACTCCATAGAGTTTGCCAACACTCTAGTGATGCCCCAACCGATTTCCGAGATGTCACGGTTTGACGTCGTGTCTCCCCTCCAAACTGGACCCTGACTCGTACAATGTCGTGACCATTATATACGAGTGTGTGGGTCCAAAAACCGAGGATCCAATGGCTATTGTTGCTTTCCAGTCGACGTTCGTTGATAAGTACATTCTGGTCGGAAGAAGGTACTGAGGCACAGCCACGCAACCTCTGCTGCTGACTGCTAACTCTGTTGCATTTCTTCAACGATGAGAGACAAGTCAGACTATATACTACAGGAGCCACTTTCGCTCAAGGATGACATCATAGACTATAAGCCACTACACTCTTTGGGTCTCTTGAAATAGCCAGTAGCTCAGTGTTTTTTTTTTTCCACTTGTAGCCTCCCATCTCAACACCTTAACAAAACTCGGGATATGTCCTGAGGGGGAAAAAAGGGAGACATTTCCCTAGGCTCAGAAGAGGTGCGTAATTTCGTGTCGCGGTGCATTTCAATAAGAGCTAATCTTTGCGGAATACCAGTCCATCACAAAATGACGGGGCGTCATCCTCGCGTTTAGCCGTCGGTTTAGGAGACTGCTCGATTTTGGAATCAAGGAAGAGGTTGTTGAAAGATGAGAGGATATCCCAATGAATATACGTACTATGATTCCCAGTAACTCAAGACAAGATACAACATTACATCTTAAAAAATAATCTTCACCCTATACCCCATTGAACGCCCGCCCTCAAGCTCAGAATCCAATTGCTCCAGATCCACCCCCCAACAAAGTCGTCAATATTGACGGGCCGAAGGTTATCACCATAACTTCCTCTTCGCCACCTCAAGCATGCCATCCACATCTTCTGATCGTGGTACAATGGTGCATCGGAACGGAGCGGGACGACTGTGTGCACGCCACATGTTAGTAAGTTCAGAAATTGAAGTGTTATTAAAGAGTGACGACTTACACCACTGTCCCCTCTTCTAGATAGTCCGTCGGCGAAGGAACAATTTCGGCTCCTGTTTCATCGTATGCAGGTTCGATACTCGCAGCCCAAAGCAGCGACGCGATGTCGATGAACAACGATTGGTTAGCAAAATTGAGCCCAACGCAAATTCTGAACCGCACAACATGAGTATACAAGACATCTAAGCTACAGACACTGAACCTACCGTCGACCAAATCCAAAAGAAACATGTCCTTGATTACGAGTGTCTGCTGGAACGACATGGACAGTACCTGTCTCGTCCAGGAATCTCTCAGGTCGGAATTCATCATGATCAGGGAAGATGGTCGGATCGTGGTTCAGTGCCCAGATGTTTCCGAGGACCAAGCTACCTTTAGGAATGAAGTACCCTTCGTAAAAATCATCCTAGTCTTTTGTTATAGATATTCTTGCGAACGCCAAGTGCAAATATACGTACCTTCATTACTCTTCTAGGCACTCCTAAGGGTACTAAAGGTCTCCATCTCAGTACCTCCTGAACAATGGCCTGAATGTATGGAAGATGATCCCTATCTTCGAATGTCGGAAGCCTGTCGCGTCCCACTACCGCATCGATTTCTGCTTGGGCCTTCTTCATGACGTTGGGGTATAATCGCATAGCGAGCATAAAAACAGTCAGGGCCCCCGCGGTCTGGAACGAGTGTCAGTAAAAAAGAAAAAAAAATACAGTGGAATGAAGTTATGACTCACAGTTTGAGAACCAGCTAAACTATACACAACAGACGATTAATGAGATCAGCGGGTCAACTTTCACTGGCAGTGAAACACATACAACATTGCACCTGCCAACCAACTAGCTTCTAGCGTACTGAGTTGACTTGACCTTCGCTCAAGGAGCCCTGCAGCGAAAGTTGCTTTTGCTTGTCCGGCATTCTGTTGAGAACGTTGGCTCAGCGACGTCCACACCGACTGTAACAGGGAATGAGGATCCACGAACCACTTTGCTTTGAACGTCATCCAGAAATCCTTGAAACATAGCCGTATCCTTTCGGTACCATTCATTCCCTTCCTTCTTCCACGGTGCCAAAGCCTCAGGCAGATATTTCATGATCGGCAAGAATTCGACGAGGAATGCACCTGGCTGAGACGCGCGGGTAAGTCGGTCGGCGCAATTCTAGTCAGAAAACACATCAGTTCGGGCAAGGAAAACCCTGTCACCATAGACCCTACATACATTGACTTGCGCAACCAATGGGTCATCTTTGGATTTAATGGATTCCACACCATAAACAGCTGTTAAAATCGTAGATGCAGCTGAGCTAAAACACTGTTCAACAAACACTTGGATGAGCTGACGCATGAAAAGGTAAGCTACCTGTTCAGATGATCAACCCATGAATTGGGATCCTTAAGCACGTTATCAACCAGAACGGCGGCTTCCTTCTCTTGTAAAGGCTGATAGGCTTCCGAAGCACGAATGTTGAGCCCTTCGTGCGCTGCCTTTCTCATTTTTCGCCATCTGTAGCATTTAGCGTTAGTTTAGCCCGATTTGACGCGTAGATCTAGAAACATCGCCACTCACAGACTTCCGTACCCACAGAAAAAAATCATCATATTTCCAGCAAGAATTTCCAGAGCCATTATGAAGCTGCAAGTAGACTGTCAACAAGAGCCGATTGGACAACACCAATGAAATCTGACCGAGGGCGATCACTGTATATTGTCGAACGGCGGTCTATAGCCAATCCATGAAATATTAACCAGAGCGGAAGCCTAAAACGAACGCACCTAATAAATCTGCAGTCACTTTATGCGAATTCAGAACAATCATCGTTTGTCCAGCAAGATTAAGCGAGAAGATGGGACCTAGAGTAAGTACAAGGAGGATGAGCGGCGGATTGTTTTGCAATTTAAAGGTCATACCAAACTCCTCCTTCCATTCCGCAAAATGGAGGAATTGCAGGGTCTCTGGTAGCTGAAAGATATTTCCCAGGACGGGAAGGCCTTTGGGTCCAGGAGGAAGGTTACGCTTCGGCTTGTAGAAGATGCGGACAGCCAGAGTCACTAAGACAATGAGGGCAAGGATATTCCAAGGGCCAAAATACAAGGATATCATGTCGAAGTGGAATGGCATACTAGTTGGAAGAAAAGTGGGCTTGTCCCAAAGGAAACGAAGTTCAAGAGAGTTCAAGGCGCCCTTTTGTACCCGTCCTCACGGATTGTCGACCTTAAATTAATGTACGTAAATTGCGTAAGTCATGAGCAAATATTTCAACCTACATATGTAGATGAACTTCAATACAAATCTTGACTTGCTTCGAAGAGGGTCTTCTTGGACTATCTAAGTCTGATGACAATCAGCAAATTATAGTATTCCAAGACGCCCGATCACAAGGAGCTGCAAAACATATTGTATGCTCGATAGGTCTTTCTAAAGGTGGCGAAACGCACGAGACCGTAGGGAATCACGATCTGAGTCCGAATGTCGGAAAGAAATGGGCATGAGGGGTCCTGGGCAATGGCGTGGTTAGACTCGCGGTTGACTGAAAGGTTATAAATTTCAAAATGCTACTCACGTTTCCGGAGCTCATATAGCATGTCGCAGGACTTGGGATGGTCATAAACGCGCTAATTGTGCCACTGGCAATCTCAACAACAGTACGTTTCAATGCGGACAGACATACTATCCGCGGTATCCGAAATTCAGGTCAAGGTCAAGATCATCTTTAAACGGGCACAGTGACAACGTTTCAGTTTAGCTTGTTTTCGTTAAATACCGGTGGATGAATGGAAAGAAACTAACACTTCGACTACTGCATAGTCTTGAAGGCATTGTAGTGTTATAGTCCCTCATTACAGGGGTGAGACGTCACACGGTTGACAGGCTGGAGTAGCAAGGTAATGAGATGATATTCAGATCGTTATGTTGAGCGTCATTGGGATCGGAGTCTCCGCCAGGTAAGCCCAGCATCCTAGCGAGGGAAAGGTTTGACTTGCTTGCCAACGTGTCCTGGTGGCACGCCATCGGTAACAATAGGTGAATGAGGGCAGCAATAGAGTTGGCTACTTCCACTGATCTGCGGGCCTCCAGCTTCAGACTTTGACAGACGTCCAAAATCGCGACGAATAAGCAAGTGCAGGATATCCAACTGGGGGCCCGTCGATTTAAGAGACTGCTCGATTTTGGAATCAGAAAAGAGCTTGTTGAAAGATGAGAGGATGTCGCAATTAACATACGCACTATGACTCTCAACTCAAGACGAGATACGACAGTATATCTTGAAGAACAATCTTCATTCTATACCCCCAACGCCGGTCCTCAGGCTCAGGATCCAATTGCTCCAGATCCACCCCAGCACAACCGACATCGGTCCGTACACCCTTCCTGAGAACGCCACATGCACCAACGTCAGCCCACTAGCATATATCTCACTCGAATCCCACGACGACATCGACAACAAAAGATCCTTATAGGAAAGTGCCGAGTTAGCGAAGCCTTATATAAATTCTCAGGCAGTATGTAGATAGTTCTCGAGGAAATGGTGCAGTCGGTGGCAAATCGTTCAAGTCAAAGTCAAAGCGTGTAACTTGATCCAGAACAACAATGAAAGCTGATGGATTGGGGTTTGACAGACTCGGATTGGGCGGGTACTCGGGGTCGTAAACTTTTTGCTTGAACTGTTGGAGGCTCGACGCGTCTTTACGTAGTTGATGGACGGCACGACAGTGCATGTGGGAAGGAACATAGAAGATGCTGAGGAATAATGTGGTCAGAATCATGCATGTAAGTTGGCGGTCGGAGTAAACTCACGACGTAGACTCCGGGATTACTGCCGAACTTGGTAATTATCATCGAGTTATACTCACTCATACACAACGGTGAGATGAAACCACATCTTCGATAGCCTAGCGTAACGTGGCCAAGAGATGAAATGACATTCAGATTGTTGCACTGAGCGTTCCCGATATCAAAGTCTCCGCGAGGCAAGTCCAGCATACGAGCTAAAGAACGGTTGACTTGCTTCCCAAATTTTCGGTGACAAGTCATCGACAACAACAGTTGGAGGAGGGAAGCAAAAGAGCTGGCGACTCCCACCAAGCCAATAGCCTCCAATTTGAGATATTGGCAGATGTCTAGCATCGCCACGAGTAGACCTGAGCAGCGTAGGCAGCTGGAAACCTGTACCGTTGGAAAGAATGGTGAAGAACGGTCAGCCCGTACGCCATACCGTCTGATGCTGTAGTCAAGTCGGAGCGGGGTTCTGCGCTTCCTCCGTGTGTCCCTGACAAGATGCTTCTGTGCAAAGGTCATCCATAGCGTTCCTTGATATTCCTCTATGACGACGGTAAACGGAAGGTCATCACCCTTACGGTAACTGGTCATTGATTCGAGGACAGTAAAGCAGCAGTGGATTTCACTGAACGGGAGTCGGCGTCTCTGCAATTGGAACGAAAGATAAGGGAGAATGATCTTCATTGCGTCCGGTATTTGGGAAATGATTTCCTTCATCTACGGGATATTCTCTGGCTTCGTCTTTCCCTGGAGTCCATGCATGAAACCATAGACGAGTCCTGCAGCTACACTGACAGAGGGATGAAAATGTTCTAGACCGCGGAGCCAGAGCCGGGGGAGGAGAAGGAGTGTATTAAAAAGCGAAGAGAAGATGTCGGGGTACACATGTTGTTGGGGCATGTCTGAAACGGTATTGGCCCATCAGGGGAAGCGACGATGTTGTTCTATATGAGTGGAACAATGAACATAACCATTCTCCGCAGGTCAATCCATTCCTGTGTATTCCCTGCCCGGTGCAGGAAATCATACTTCATCAAGTACAAGTTCCACCGAGACATATCGTTCCAGTGCAGATCCCAATCGCGCATCCTACGTATGACTCCTTGAGGGACCATAAAATTCAGGTTTGGATGAAAGCGATGCCAGAAGGGCCCGCTGCAACTCGGGAAGTGAAGTTGAGGGAGATGATGGCACAAATGACGGTCAAGGCGCTTGTAGGCCACGACATGACTGGAAATGCCGCTACCGGCTTCTCAGTAGTCTGTTCATCGTCGCCGCACTCCATGAAGACGAAGGTGAAGAATTTTGGTGAAGCACTGCCAGTGTTTGTAGACTGGTCCAAGAACTCTTTCATCATTTTCTTCTTGTTTCGCTACAATTCGAAACCAGTCCTGTTTAGCGGATTTCGTTAGCGGTGACGTCGAGTTGAGACGCTGTAACGCACCAAAGCTACCCAAAAGTTGCCTGCCCATCGTTGCAAAGAGTATCGTAGCCGTACCAGAAATGTACAATGCATTTCAGCGGGAACTGAGAGTCCAGTGGAGAGAAGTAAGAACCGAGTAAGAACCAACCAGCCGGTGGATGATATCGATACGACGATAGAGGGTGTATGTACACAGCCACAGCATTAGTTGCACAGACTGGTCAAGCAAATACTCGAGTAATATTTCCAAAAGTGCGGGCCACTGCAAAGCAATCAAGACAAGCTGGATTCCTTTGGGTGATGAAGAATGATCTGTCGGAAGAGTTGCTTTACTTGTAAACAAAGAACGTCTTGCTGAACTCGACCGCCTCTCCAAAAATCATTGCGAATTGTTGCTCTAACCTCTTTTATGTACTTTCATTTACTACCATCCCTGTATACGACTTGTTCACATCCTCCGCATGTTTTAGGAGGAACTTCAACAAAGCAGTCCATCCACGCGGGGTGTCAGATACCTTGTTCAGTTCCGTCACCACCTTTTTCGACTCCTCCCTTCCGTTCGGCCCATACATTTCGATTAACCTGAGCCCTTTTCTGGCATCTGAAAACCACGAACTGGGAAGTTCCAGTCCCTTGTGGATATCCTTCTTCATTACAACGCGGTCCTGTGTAAGTATTTGAAATTGTCAAGTAAGAATGTACATACAGGAACGAAGAGGTCCAAAAGAGCACATACATTCAATATCATCCCTGCCAGGTTATCAACACATGAAACACCAAACGCCCAGTATTCCTTGATGTCTGGGTTTTGAAGTTTATGGCTTTGTGCCTTCCCTTTTGCGGCTTTGAATGCTGCGTATCCTTCTCGGTTCTCGATTTCCTTGAGCAATGAGGAAAAAAATGGCTGATCCTCCTCCCCGTCATCCTTCTGCAATCTCTTGCGCTTTCGCCCTGGAGCTGCTACATCTGCATCACTGGGTGGGGCCATTCCAGAAGCTTGGACATCAGTGTCATTGTCCAGAGTAGCGTTTGCGTTAGGGTGTGAGGACACGCCGACCTAAGGAACCATAAGTCAGGATACGGGTAATAAATAGTTTGACGAATTACCATTTCAACTTTGACGTAGAGTCGAAATCCGTCGTCAAGAGATAGAGATTTTGGCGCGTCACTGGTTAGCTCGTACTCTGGGCCATCAACCATTCCGAAAGCCTGATACACTCCTCCCGAGCCGCCAAAAGGGTTACCAACGTCCAGTAGCAGAGCCATGCAATAGACTCTGTAGCCTGAAAGCGGATTGCGTGGTCAATTCTCGTTGTTTATGACTAGGAACTCACTCACGTACCAACACAGAACCCGAAGAAGGTAAAACTGTCCCGCAACCCGCGCAAGACCTCTATTGGCTTCACTTCATGACCATTCCCGACACTTTGAACGCGAACGTTCATAGGAAGTAGAGCATGTTTCCCTGAACCAATCATGTCGCGTACAATGACTTCGATTTCCTGGAAGTCGAAGAAGTCAGGCAATAGTGAGCGTAAGTGAGACAGCAGGTGATAGCGAACGTACCTTTAGCTCTCCCGTTTTCCGCCTGGCTTTCGCATGAGATGAGCCTGACTGCGTGGACGGAGATCCTGGACTTGGAGATGGAGAGACGGAGGATGGTGGAGAGGTGAAAGTGGATGAACCTGGCTGAGATGCAGTACTGCTGACCTGCGTCGAATCCTGCTCTACGAATAGGTATTTTGGCATAGCATTACAAGCTGTCGATGCAGAAGAAAAAGTGGTTGAAAAGATGAAACAGCAACCGACGACGACTAAGTGAGAAACATTTCATCCAACACGTCGATAGGACGTTCGATAGAAAGGGACCCGAAAAGGGTTACGAAAAAGGGTCGGGACGGTCATTTGGCCGCGCTGCCACGGGTCCAGTATGGCCCCTCAGCGCAGCGGAGACTGGAGACACTGTAGGCTATGCTTCAGTGACAAGGTGGATGAAGAACATGTACATGTTCTACTGAAGTGCGAAGGAAGGCAGGAGTTGGTGGTGCTGAGAACAGAGTTCCTGGCCACGATAATAAGAGATGTGGTTTCGGAATTGAGCATGAATCATGTCGGAGAGAACTCTACGAATAGTTTGATGACAATGCTGCATATGGCTTGGTAGCTCCTCAAGTAGCGAGGTATTTATAATGTGCAGGGCTTCTACAGTGCGTTCAGTTTATGGATACCACCGAAATGCATGTACATGTAGTCTCTCTGAACCAGACGTGGACGTAAGTAGTGGAGATGACCGAAGTACTCATATATCTCTGCGAGTTCCACCGGATAAGCAACTAATTCGTGCCTACTTTGCTGCGATGAGACAGAGCGGAGGTGACGACTCCAGTTCTGAGTCCTGACCGCATACTCGTACTAAGTACCGTGTAGTCTCGACTCTCGACCCTGCAGCTGGGCGTCCGCGGCTTGGAAAGTCACGTAGCGCGGAACCCTGTTCCGGAACGGGACCCTCGCGCCAGCTTCCGCCAAGTTACTCCTCCTCAGCAGCCACTCTCTCTGTCTGTCGACCCTTTGACATTGTGCACAGCTGCCCTGGAAGCTCTGCTAAAGGACATCCTAAAGATTTTATATACACCGCCGCTATCAAGACTCGGAGTGCATTTTTAATTTTCATGATCAACGCATTCCTGTTAATTCAATCTCTGTCAACAGTTTGTCTCTCAGAAATTACTTACTTATTAGACTAACTAGCTTCACTGGGCCCTTGTTTTTCATTATACAAGCCATTGCCCTATAGAGAAGAACAAATTCCATCCAAGTTTCTTATTCTCGCATTACTTACAAGGGGATTTCCATTTCGGGATCAAGGGTACCGACGATTCTTCGCAACAGTTCTGACGGTCTCTCCAGTATAAATACTTGCATACGCATCGACAGAAACTTCACAAGGCTTGCCCTTTCCCTCTCAGTGTTTCACGAAACCTCAGTGACGACAAACCTCTCTCAACGCTAGACGTTTAACCAAGTTTCGCATCTTACGCACTTGGCACACTCTCCTTGACATTTCATTCTCGTCTCGTCTCATTTTCGAACGACTCATCTCCTCACGTCGACGTCCGTCCGGAGTCTGCATATATATACCATCTATCCTCGATACCAACCAACCAACCAACCAACCAACCAACCAACCAATACCACTAATTTCCAACATCATTGCATAACCAGTACCAGAATGCACTTCCGCGCAAACATCATCGTCTCCCTCTTCGCCTGCACCATCCTCTCTTCTTCAGGTATGCATTCTCCACGTAAAGCCTTGCTTCCCTGCAACTGATTTTTTCCAAAACCCAGTCCTAGCATCACCTGTACCCATCGAACCTATCCTTCAGCCAATCATCGCTGCGAAGAACAACATGGGTGGTACTGATACCTTGGTGAGCATACTTACTTACAGTTACCCAGACCTGGCAGCGTCGCAGTGGTCCAAGTACTATATACTCATCATCTTCTTGACAGGGCTACGATGGCCAAGGCCAAATTAACACCACAGCAGCCGCAGCAGCCATAGAAGCCAACGGTACTGTATCGAGTAAAAACCACCAGCTGTTACTAGTTGTACCTGCAGTCTTAGTTGGTGTAGGTAGCATCTTTCTGTAAATCATGACTTGAATATATAGAGATGGACAGAAGACATCCATCATGCTCGCATAGAAGATTTGAATCCTTGAAACAATACGTACGATGCCCAGAATCGTATGTGCATCTAAAACATGGTAATAGCTACAATATTCCACAACAGAAGAAAACCATCTATCATTACACCGATAACGGTTTGCTGCTGTCTTTTTGGGCTGAAAGTCGAGTGCTAGTCAGTACTATACGGCGTATATAAAGTCGGAAAAAAACTCACCCATTGTAATTCTATCTCCCAACGAAAGTGCGATACCCTGCGTCTTGCTACGAATCCGTACATGACCAGTAATGGCCCCACTCTCCGTGCGCTCAATACTAAGATTGGCAAGGGCATCCTCACCAAACAAACTCCTCGCATACATATTCGCTGACAAAAAGTCACACTCTCCCGATAATGCGCCTTCTGGTGTCAAGCAGGACATGTTTGTCGATTTCATGACGTGGTTGAGGTAGTCTCTTGGGTCACTGTGTGACATAGCGAAAACAGTCAGTCAGTAACAAGATTGAGAATACAGGAAATGAGAAAGGAACTCACGAAAGAGCACTGTTAACATTAACCCTGTTCTCCCACTCAAACTCTGTCCACATGCTTCTGAACTGTGCTTCGTTGCAGTAGGCTGGTTTGATATAGTCCATGATGTCGATGTGAATGTCGTTGAGGATGACGCAGGACTCGCTCAAGTTTGGTCCTTCCCAGAGGATGCTACCAAAGATGACACCGGTTTCGGTCGATGAAACCTGTGGAAGGAAAACAAAGAAACAAGGGCAAAGGTAAGGATGCCATGAGATGTTTAGATATAGCAGCCAAATGAAGCCAAGCCCACCTTAATCGTACCCTTAATATTCTGGAACCCATGAGGCCCAATGGTATACACCGATGGTCTTTCAACGATCTTCAGATCACCGAGCGTAGCAAAGTCCAGACACAGATTTTGCAGCGTGTTTGCGCTTTGGTTGACGAGCAGGACATCTGGACGAACAGGGTTAGTGGAGGTGTAGCAACAAGAGAAGATGGATAGCATGGTACATGGTACATACCAAGCAAAATATCAAACCCATGCATCTTGACGTAAGCCTCGACATATATTGGGTCGGAAAAGCCAGTAAGCTGTACGATTCTTGACAAATTCGAGATAAAGTCTTCTTGGACTTCAGCTGCACCCGTGGCACGGCCAAGGTCTTCGTCGTACTATCCAAGTCATCAGTCATCATCGTAAAAAGAGAAGAAAGAAGCACTCACATCAATACTCTCATCTGCCCCCTTCTTCGAGAACTGTCTAAAGCTCAACAGATCATCGACCTGTACAGCTGCAGCTTTATGCGAAGACTCGGCTTCTCGTTTCTCTGCAGCTCGTTTCTACAATCAAGTTTGCCATCAGTCAAAGCACACTCAACTAGAGTATGGTAGACTTCACATACCTCTTGAGCCCCAACCATCCTCTCAAACGCCTTCCTGGTATCATGCAAGAAGATCTCCTTCACGGCTTCCTCCTCAGTCTGCAATTCACTCAAAGTGGAGATACAGTTCATGATACGCTCAGTAGAGTCTTCGTCGATTTGCACTATGGGTGTACCAGGGACGATGGCGGTTTTGGCTTGACCAACCCGGATGATGGAAGTCATGATGAGCATGGCCTAAGATGGGGGGAATGAGTATGAGGAGGAAGACTACTGTGGCCATTTGGATTATACACACCTCAGCCTTCATAACATTAGCCTCTGCAGACCTTCCACTTCCCATGATAACGTCGCTAAAGCGAAGGACAAGCTTGGTCAAAGCCGAAGCCAACACGGTACCAGTGAAGAAGTCGCCTCCCAGTATGAGGGCTAGATAAGCCCATTAGCAACATAGGTAAGGCAAAGCAACAACCACTCACTCCTCAAAGGCGGCCGGTTCTTATCCTTCACCGTCGAAGCAGCCCCAGTCCCAGCCGTAAATGCCGACTCTGTCGCATACGTTCCATCAGCCAACACCTTGGGTTTAGCTGTCTCTTTCGGACTTTTCAGCGCATCCTCTCCTCCCTCCTTCTCCTCCTCTTCACCACTCCCAGCAACATAAATCGGTATATCACCAATACATCCACGAATTCCATCCATACATTCTTTGATAGCTGCATCAGGAGAGATATCCCCAGCAGAGTTGGCCGGAGAGGAGTTATCGGGTATACCGACGAATTCACCTAGAATCCAGAGGACACCGCGGAAGACTTTGCCAGAACGAATGTCGGGGAGGGAAGAGACGAGTTTGGTGCAGATGCCGGCGCGGAGGTGAGGGAATTTGTCGACGACTTCACGGATGAAGGCGAGGACGTCGAGGGCTGTGGCGGTGGAGGTGGTTGTTGAACCTGTAGCAGAAAAGAATAAAGATGAATGATTAATGATATTCGAAAAAGACCGGGAGAATTACATACCGGCAGCAGCAGCTCCGAAATCGCCCAAGAACTCCATGAGAGCAAGGACAACACTTGCTGCAACCTCGGAGAACTTGATGGCAGTGACGTGAATGGATTGGACAAGGAGTTGGCGATATTCAGCGGCCTAGAGGTCATGAAATTAACGCGTCGATCCCATGCTTGGCTGAGAATAAACGCACCTTGTCCTCGGCTACAGTGGCTTCCTGGGTCTTCTGCAATTGCTTCTTGAGGAATAGAACGACCTCTTCAACATTACGACTTGAGGTCATGCTGAGGACAATACTCATTGCTTTGCGACGAACATCCATGTCAGAGCTACATGAAAAAGGTCAGTTGACTGAACCCCATGTTTCAAGTATCGCGCACTTGGAAAGAATCTGAAGAACATCCATAATGAGACCATCGAGAACGTGTCCGTGCTTGGACCGCAAGACTTCTAGACGGTCAAGTACGATCAACTTGACGTTGTTGTCAGATTCTTTGACAATCAAACTAATGAGTGTAGATGCAGCAGCTAATAAAAAATTCAGTCGCGCTCGAAAAAGCGTGTTTAGGAATGCACATACCCTTGACAGCAGCAGGGTTTTGGGTGAGCATGGTGAGCGTTGTCGCTGCCTCATACTTGACAGCATGGGAGGTAACGTTGAGAAGCTCGAAGATGTACCGAATATACCTGGGCTGAACACAAAGTCAGTAAAATATAGCGCATATATATGACGTTTGCAGCGTACTCTGTGTGTAGAATCATTTTTGCAATCTGCCCGTATAACCTCTATCACACTCAGCTGCAGTTGCTCATCCAAACCAGCCATGCCCTCTCCTACACTCAATATCCACTCGACCGCCTTTGGCATATCGCACTGCGCCAAAAACACAAACGCATTCCTCTTGCATGTCGGGTCTGTCTCCGCTGCCAAAAACGTCGACATGAGCTCGGGAGCATCTGGAATCAGGTGCTCAAATTCCTTGTAGATGGAGTAGACTGCAAAAACGGCGTTCTTCCGGACGTATGAATGACGGTGGTCTAGACACGAGCGACAAGTAGGGATGAGAGGTTCAAGGAGCTCGGCGTCTTTTGTGATCTTTTGTAGAAAACGAAGGGTTGCGCCACGGATGTATTCGTTTGGATGCTGGAGGTCATTACGGATAGCATTGACGACGAGGATCATCTCCTGCTTTAGCTTGCCCGACTCGTCGTGTTTTGGGCAAACCTCCCAGTAGAAATGAAGGAGTTTTTTGAGTTGTTTGTTCTTCGACGGCATAACGAACTGGATTATGGGCATCATGAGTGCTGGTTGAGGGTTCCCGTTCATTGTAGAAACGATAATCCTCTTCAAGGTCTCGATCTTGACTTCGTCGCTGCCCTTTTCGAGGGCCTGGCGTAGTTCTTGAGATGACGGGTACTCTGCACCCGACTCGAAGATGACCGTATAGCATGATGGATCTGAGGTCGTGGTCATCGTGCGCAGTAGTGAAGAGGGAAAGTAAAGAGAGGAACGCGACGTGTCGATACTGGCGAGAAAAGATTTCCAAATCTGGCAGAGATTATTTGAGCAAGTTTTCGAGAACGCGTCTCTCAACGCTCGTCCTTCAAAAATGTCCGGACAGACTCCAGTTTTTGTTATGAGTATGTGGTTTTTATTTTTAAAGTGGCCAAGTTTACAATATTCTGGCAGACACTGCGCCTGAAAGGCAGTCAGGTCGCAAAGCTCAAATATCTAACATTACAGCTGCAAAAGTCAGTCAATCAAATCATCCTTATCGCGTCCAGGCCATCTTACACCCTTCAAGACCGTTGCAGATGTCATCCGGACGTGTTTAGGTCCTAAAGCTATGCTTAAGATGATCCTAGATCCTATGGGAGGCATCTTGTGAGACGTCTTTTACCATTTCGACTCGGAGATTAACACCCATTGCAGACTGACAAACGATGGAAATGCTATCCTGCGAGAAATTGATGTTGCACATCCCGCTGCCAAAAACATGATCGAGCTTAGTCGGACGCAGGACGAGGAATGTGGAGATGGAACGACGAGTGTTATTATCCTTGGTATGCCATCTCTTCATTTGTATTCTTTTTTCCTAATCTTTTCGTTGGCTAGCCGGTGAAATCCTTGCCCAATCCCTCTCTCAACTCGAGCGAGACATCCATCCCGTTGTCATCATTTCTGCTTACAACAAAGCCCTCAAAGAATCCCTCGAAATCATCAAACGCATATCCATCCCCATAGACCCTTCAAACGACGAAGAAATGCTCTCCCTCATCAAAACGTCTATCGGCACCAAATTCGTCGTAAGGTGGTCAGACCTCATGTGTAAACTCGCTTTACACGCAGTGCGGACTGTAGCTCAAGATGATAATGGTTACAAAACCGTGGACATCAAGCGTTATGCCCGTGTAGAAAAGATTCCTGGTGGTGAGATTGAGCAGAGTCAGGTGTTGAGTGGGGTTATGCTCAACAAGGATATCACACATCCGTCGATGAAGAGGAGAATTGCGAACCCAAGGATTATACTTTTGGACTGCCCGTTGGAGTACAAGAAGGGAGAGTCTCAGACAAACATGGAAATCTCGAAGGAGGGTGATTGGGCAAAGGCGCAAGATATAGAAGAGGAGCAAGTGAAGGCGATGGTTGAGAAGATCCTCGAATTTAAGCCTGATCTGATTATTACAGAGAAAGGTATCTCAGGTATGTACAATTGCACGCTCCTCGGTCTTGACCAATTCTGACCAGCCTTACACCTCCAGACCTCGCACAGCACGTAATGGTAAAACACGGTATTTCTGCCATCCGACGAGTGCGTAAATCAGATAACAACCGAATCGCCCTCTCTGTCGGTGCGACAATCGTCAACCGTGTCGAAGACCTCCGAGAATCCGACGTCGGCACCAAATGTGGTCTCTTTAACATTGAAAAAATCGGCGACGAGTACGTTCCCTTTTTTCTACCTCTACCTCTTTCTCACCTCTTAACTCACCTCCAATCCATCTCACAGATACTTCACCTTCCTCACCGAATGCAACAACCCCAAAGCCTGCACCATCGTCCTCCGCGGTCCTTCCAAAGACATCCTCAACGAAATCGATCGCAACCTCGCAGACGCAATGTCTGTCGCCCGCAACGTCGTCTTCAACCCAACGTTGGTACCTGGAGGTGGTGCGACCGAAATGGCTATTAGTGTTGGATTACAAGCAAAGGCAAGGAGTGTCGTTGGTGTGGAAGGCTGGCCTTTTAGAGCTGTTGCTGAGGCGATGGAGGTTATTCCTCGAACGTTGGTGCAGAATAGCGGAGGGAACGCGATCAGGGTGTTGACTGAGTTGAGGGTAAGTGGTTTGTTTGGGTGTTTCTGATGTGTATGCATGGCCGCTCATCTCTGACTTTGTTGTCCAGGCTAAACACGCAAACGGTGAACACTCATGGGGAGTCAACGGTGAGACAGGAAAGATTGTGGATATGAAGTCGTATGGTTTGTACGAGTCTGCTAGTGTGAAGGTATGTCTTCCTTTACCTCTCGTGATTTGGGAACTCCTTGCTCATCCTCACCACGCGACAGATACAAACCCTCAAAACTGCCATCGAGGTCTGTTTCGTTGCTTCTTTCTTTCTTATTGATGGATGTGACGCTGACTGCTCGTGTTTTGCTCTTCTTTATAGGCTGCCCGTATGCTCTTGCGCGTAGACGACGTCGTCCAAGCCGTGCGGAAAGACAGAGAGCAAGGAGGCCAGCAGGGGCCACCGGAAGAGTTGATGGAAGGTTAAACCGTCATTAGTCTTTGTTGTGCTTGTTGCGCGATATCGTACTGTTGCTGTGATGTACCAGATAGAAGAAGAATTTAAATCTCTTGAAGTGTATTCTGCAGGTGGCATATGACGGGCCGGGGATTCGTTGAAAGAATTCATTCTTCTTTTGACTCGTTCTGCCTCGACTCAGCTTTGAGTTGACTTGCGATGCGTAACAGAACGATAACAGTGCCACTTTTGGAATAAATTCTGCGTTTTCTATTCATAACTTATCAGGAACAGCACGCTCCATTTGCCTTTGATTCGGCTTATCGATTGATTTCAGACTAACAGAACCCTCGTACTAGTTGCTATGATTCGGCTTATCGATTGATTTCAGAGTAACAGAACCATCGTACTAGTAGTAGTTGCTATGATGGTCTTTGGATGACCTCGGATGGCAAGCCGTATAGAAAGGAGGGCTATATACGTCCCCAGGAACTACTTCCGACCGGGTACCAGTCTCACCAACCCTTCCAACAAGTCCAAGTCGAACCCACTCACAATATGGCTAGCCAAGAGGCCTGGGACCAGCCTGTCAACGACCACAAGATCACGTTGAACCTGCAGGAGCTCAGGGAGGATGAACTCGCTCTCATCAAGTCACAGACGGGTATTCAGGATATGGATGAGTTGCAGAGGCATGTCGAGAGCATTGCAGAGAAAGCTTTCAAAGTGAGTCTACCCATTTTGATTCAATACTGGATAAGTAGTTTCCAGCAGCTGATGCGTTGATATCTCGTTCTTGCCCTTGCAGATCTATCCCTATGGTTACCTAACTCAACCTGCGTTTCTCAAGTGAGGAGTCTATCGTCCTAATATGATTGTGTGTTACACTGGCAGAGGTTTCAGGCTGACGACTTATCGCACCACTCGTTCTTCGTTAGGTTCAAATCCAGCTATATTCCAATCTTCAAACACGTCCTGGAACTCGGAAAAACGCGTCAAAACGCGATTTTCCTTGATATTGGGTGTGGTTGTGAGTTCCTCTTCCAGGTCATCCTTACATTACTGCTGACAGCGCTCATACGCGTCCCGTCCTTCCTCGTCAACGAAAGTCGGTCACGACACGCGCAAAACCATCGCAGACGGCTATCCCATCGAAAATGTCATTGCATCCGACATTCATCCAGAGTTCTGGACTCTCGGTCACGAATTGTTCAAATCTACTCCTGAGTCCTTCCCAGTTCCATTCATCCTGGGAGACGCTCTCGATGATGCGTTCATCCCAGATTGTCTGCCGTTTGATACCGAGACGCATAAGCCTTTGACAGAAAAGCCGTCACAGACTACTTTAGCGTCAGCTAAGTCTCTAGCGCCTCTACAAGGCCATGTATCAGCTGTACATGCGTCAGCTCTGTTTCACTTGTTTGTGGAAGAGCAGCAACGCGTTTTGGCAAAGAAACTCGCGTCCTTGCTGTCCCCGGAGCCGGGGTCCGTGATATTTGGATTCCAGCTTGGAGCTTCAGAGGCAAAAGAGATTACGAATATCAGAGAAGAGAAGATTTTCTTGCATTCAGAGGACAGCTGGACGAGGCTTTGGGTTGGAAAAGAAGGCGAGGGCGAACTTGAAGGAGTGTTTCCAAAAGGAATGGTCCAGGTTGATGTCAGACTTTACAATCTCAAACCCACTACCGGCGGTACTACATCTTCCGATCTTGATTTGCTTGTATGGTCGGTGGAGAGGATTTGAGGAAGAGTTTCGAGTGTATGATACCAATGTGCCATATTGCGAGCGAGTCAAGGCTTTGTTCAGCCGCTGTCGGAATCGCTGAGGTTTTGCTAGTGTGCGTGGTCTGCAAAAGACTGGTTGGGGCCTTGAATTGTACTGAGATACTTGCTATTGCTCGATTAAAAGTGGATGAAAACGGAGAGATACATAGGGAAAAGGTAAAGGATGGTCAACGCGCCAGGATTTTGAATGATAGTCTCCCCTAGGCAGACTCAAGCTAGCAGGCTAGCTGGATTTTGATGAAAGTTACCACGCGTTCCATCCTTGACTTTAACCAAATACATCCCGTTGCTCTTCTGAAACCGCTTCGCTGATACCTTGTGCTTTCGAAACACGGTGAAAGGCTTTAAAATTACCTCGTCAACTGAAATCTGGCATACTTCTCAGGTCACACTCCGAATACCATCATACATGGTTTACCAATTCTTGATAGTCCTGCAAAAATGTCGGGCCAGACTCCAGTTTTTGTTATGAGTATGTGATTTTCATTTTTAAATTGATCAAGTTTACGAGATTTTGGCAGACACTGCGCCTGAAAGGCAGTCAGGTCGCCAAGCTCAGATATCTAATATTACAGCTGGAAAGTCAGCCAATCGCCTCCAGGCCGTTGCACAGACGTCATCTGGACGTGTTTGGGCCCCAAATCTATGTTCAAGATGATCCTAGATCCTATGGCAGGCAATTCACGCCCATTGCAGACTGACAAACGATGGAAATGCTATCCTGCGAGAAATTGATTGCACATCCTGCCAAAGAAATGATTGGGCTTAGTCGGATGCAGGACGAGGAATGTGGAGGTGGAACGACGAGTGTTATTATCCTTAGTATGCCATCTCTTCATTTGTTATCCTTTTCCTGATCTTTTTATTGTATTGCCAGCGAAATCCTTGCCCAATCCCTCTCCCAACTCGAATGAGATATTCATCCCGTTGTCATCATCTCTGCCTACAACAAGGCTCTCAAACAATCTCTCGCAATCATCAAACGCATATCCATCCTCATCAACCATTCAAATGACGAGGAAATGCTCTCCCTCATCAAAACATCCATCGGCACCAAATTCGTCGTAAGGTGGTCAGACCTCATTTGTAAACTCACTTTACAAGCATTGCGGACTGTAGCTCAAGATGATAATGGTTTCAAAACTATGGACATCAAAAGACATCCTCAACGAAATCGATCGCAACCTCGCAGACGCAATTTCTGTCGCTCGTAACGTCGTTTTCAAGCTGACACTCGTCCCTGGAGGTGGTGAGACCGTAGCTATTAGCGTTAGATTTTACAAGCAAAGGCAATGAGTACCGTTGGTGTGGAAGGATGACCTTTTAGAGCTGTTGCTGAGGCGATGGAGATTTTCCTGGGACATTGCCGCACTGGAATAGTGGAGTGATTAGGATGTTGACGGAGTTGAGGGTGAGTGGTTTGTTTGGGTGTTTCTGATGTGTATGTTTGGCCACTCGTTTTTAACTTTGTTGTTGTCCAGGCTAAACACGCAACGGGGAACACTCATGGGAAGTCAACGGTGAGACAGGAAAGATTGTGGATATGAAGTCGTATGGTTTGTATGAGTCTGCTAGTGTGACGGTATGTCTTCCTTTCCCTCTCAAGTCTCGCTATGATGGCTGCCCTTGCTCATTGTTCACCATGCGACAGGTACAAACCTTCAAAACTGTCATCGAGGTCTGTTTCGTTACTTCTTTCTTTCTAACAAATAGACTTAACGCTGACTGTCCATGTTCGTATTTTGTAGGCTGCTCGCATGCTCTTGCGCATAGACGACGTCGTCCAAACCCATACGGAAAGATAGAGAATAACGAGGACAGCAGGCTCCCACCGGAAGAATTGATGGAAGGTTAACCACACATTAGCCTTTTGCTGACTGCTTGTTGTGCTTACCGTCTGGGGTTGCGATGTCATACTCCTGCTCAGTGCTGTGATGTACCAGTCTCCAGATACTAGAAGAAGAAGAATTTGATCTTTTGAAGTGTACTCCGCAGTGAGGTTCATATGGAAGATTCGGGATTCTTTGATTGTCGTGCAATGAACTGATTCAAAGTTCTTCCCTTGACTCACTCTGACTCGACTCACCTTCATAGTTTTCGCTACTTTGCGTTAGGTTGCGATGCGTAATTATCTCACACGATCATAACAGTACCGTTTTTGGAACAAATCCTGCGTTTTCTATTCACAACTCGAACTTGTAACAACAGGAACAGCGCCCTTCCTTAGTTCGCTTTTTATTCGACTGTTATCTGATTCTATACTATACATAGAACTAGTTGCTATGATTGTACTGACACCGGGAGGCTAGCCGTAATAGAAAGGTGGCCTACATATATCTCAAGGAACCGCGAAGTTGGTACGTCTCACCCACCCTTCCACTAACTGCTTATCTTCTCCAAGTCAACTTGAACACAGGATGTCCAACCAGGACATTTGGGACAGCACTGCCAGTGTCAAGATCACGCTAAACTTGCAGGAGCTGACTGAAGGGGAACTCGCCCTCCTCAAGTCACAGACAGGCATTGAGGATATGGATGAATTGCAAAAGCATGTTGAAAGCGTTGCATACAAGGCTTTCAAGGTATGTCGTACACTGGCACATTTCGTGCCAACGCCTACAAGCTACTTACAGCAGCTGATGTGCATGTGTCGTTCTCATTATTGCAGATCTTTCGCTATTATTACCTGACTCAAACTACATTCCTAAAGTGAGGAGTTAACGTTTATCGTCCCGGCTCAATATGATTGTGATGTTACACTGACAAAAACCTTCCGTACTTTGTCAGGTTCAAGTTAGACTATATACCAATCTACAAACATGTCTTGGAACTCGGAAAAACGCGTCCGAACGCCATTTTCCTCGATATTGGATGTGGTTGTGAGTTTCTCTTCCAGGTCATTCTTGTATCAACGCTGACGTCGACAATGCACATACGCGTCACGTCCTTCCTCATCAACGAAAGTCGGCCACGATACCCGCAAAGCCATCGCAGATGGCTATCCCATCCAAAACGTTGTCGCATCCGACATTCATCCCGAATTCTGGAATCTCGGTCATGAACTCTTCAAATCTACTCCTGAGTCCTTCCCAGTTCCGTTCATCCCAGGAGACGCTCTTGATGATGCGTTCATCCCGGATTGTCCGCCCTTTGACAACGAGACCCGTAAGCCCTCGACAGAAAAGCCTTCACAAGCAACTTTGGCGTCAGCTAAGTCTCTAGCACCACTACAAGGCCATGTCTCGGCTATACATGCATCAGGTCTGTTCCATTTGTTTGTGGAAGAACAGCAACACGTTTTGGCGAATAAACTCGCGTCCTTGTTGTCCCCGGAGCCGGGGTCTGCGATATTTGGAATCCATCGTGGAGCTTCAGAGGCAAAAGAGATTACGAATATCAGAGAAGAGAAGACTTTCCTGCATTCAGAGGACAGCTGGACGAGGCTTTGGGTCGGAAAAGAAGGCGAGGGTGAAGGAGTGTTTCCAAAAGGAATGGTGCAGGTTGATGTCAGACTTTACGATCTCAAACCCTCTACCGATGGTACTACATCTTCCGACTTTACTCTGCTTGTGTGGTCGGTGAAGAGGATTTAAGGAAGAGGATTTAAGGAAGCGTACAATACCAGTGTATTATAAGTCAGAGCTGTCGTACAAATTCAAGGATAAATATGATAAAAGGAAGATATAGTGAATAGAAATTGCTCTCTGCGAGGCTAGTCATCATAGAAAACCAAAGCCCTAAGCTCAATGGACTCCCTAAACAGAGCATCTGCAGGCGTAGTCGGGTCTTCAAATGCAGTATGCGGGGTCATAATCGAGACACTTCCATCATCTTTAGAATCATAACTGTAGCAGTCAAACAATCAGGAAACTGGACACCATTCTTGGAGAACTGCCTACCATTTAATTAGAACAATCTCATCTGGTGTCATTCCCCTCAGATACTTGAATTTCAGTGCTGGATTATAGCTGACTCCCATTGTCTCTCTGTTTTCCTCTCTTCCGGGATGGAAGAAGGCTACTGGTGTCAGACCCTTCTCTGCATCAACCGAGCGGTAGTCAGCTAAAGCAAGAGGCCAGTCGTATGCGGGGTGAGAAATGGGTCTCCAGAGATTGATGATTTGGTAACGATGTTTGAGAAGTTCGCCACTTTCGGACTCGGGGAGGTGACGTAGGACACGGTTACGAGCAGCTCTGGCGGTTTGGTCTCCATGAACCATAGCTGCAGGTTGCCTATTGGAAGGATCTGCTCCCGAAACGCCAGGTCGACGACGTCTGGTGGCTGGTAATAGCAAAGAAGAAAGTGTCAGTCAAGAGGGAACACAAGACTGGAACTTCACTCACTGTGATCAAACAGAACCACCCTACTAGCTCCAGTCAACTTCTTGATCAGCTCGATACTTTCGGGATAATATTCCCTCTTTATCTCTTCATCGTTCTTGAAAGATTTATGCTTTGCAGGTTCATTGTAAAATTGGAATCCAGCCGTGTCGAGAGAGACGGAGGACTCGTTCCCGCGCAGATTCTCTATCTGAACAACATGTGTTTTCTCTTCATAGTTTCGCTTTAGCTCTGGGACGGAAATATCCACAAAGGGACTAGAACCATCTGAAGGAGGAGAGAAGAAATGGAGTGATGCCGAGACGAAGGAAGGCTGGATTAGCGTTGCAGGCATGGTGTTGGTTGAGAGCGTGTAAGGTGAACTCTGGGAAACAGAATGAGTAGTAGAGCTTGGAAGCTGTCCATTTTATAGACCTCTCCTTTTCAATAGATGTCGCCATAGTCTGTTGACCATTCCGATTTTGCAGATCGAAGGATCGGAAAATAACTAAGCGACAATCTTCGTCAGCAAAATTGACCATCATCATATAAAATATTCCAGTTGGAGTACACTCACACTGGACATACTGACAGTCGAGAGAGATGGATGATGAAATTAATGTCACCAGGACGCGACTGTATGGATTGCCATAGGCCTAGATGGTTTTGTCATTTCCCGATATCGGGAATTGGTAGAGAGATGACTCGGGAGGCCGTGACGATACGTAGTGCACATATTGTGGCCTAAGAAACGGCTTGCGTAGACATCCATGGTGACTGTGGTAGCTTACCTTCGACGGAGAGCCAAAACATTGGCGATGCAACTTGAAGGTAATATCAACTGAAAAGTGAGGACACACCTTGCAATTGACACACATCTTTTAGGTCGCACTACATTTGAGGGACGAGTACATCTGACAATGTTGAACAAATACGTTTGGAGACTTGAAGCATGCAGATGTTCCCTTGAAGACGATTGAATAAAAATAGGCACTTGAAGGGTGAGGTATGCGCGAGTAAGCACGTACTTAGGCTCAGCGGCATTTTTCAGCCGCTGTCTGAATCGCTGAGGTTTTGCTGGTGTTCCTGGTCTGGCTGGAGCCTTGAATTGTACTGAAATGTCTGCGATTGCTCGATTAAAAGTGGATGAAAACGGAGAGAGGATAGGGAAAAGGTAAAGGATGGTCAACGCGCTAGGATTTGAAAGTTACCACGCGTTCCATCCTTGACTTTAACCAAATGCATCCCGTTGGTCTTCTGAAACATTCTGCTTTTGAAATATGGTGAAAGGCTCTCAAATTACCTCGCCAACTGAGATCCAGCATACTTCTCAGCTCAGACTCCGAATATCATCATACACCAATCCTTGATAGTCCCTTCCTCTCGCCATCATGGCTCCCCTTGCTCACTGTTCACCAGGCGACAGATACAAACCTTCAAAACTGCCATCAAGGTCTGTTTCGTTGCTTCTTTCTTTCTTTCCAACAAATAGACTTAACGCTGACTGCTCATGTTCGTATATTGTAGGCTGCCCATATACTCTTGCGCGTCGACGTCGTCCAAGCCGTAAAGAACAAGGACAGTAGGCTCCACCAGAAGACTTGATGGAAGGTTAACCACTCATTAGCCGTTTGCTCACTGGTTGTTGTGCTTACCTTCTGGTTGCGATGCCGTACTGCTGCTGTGATGTACCAGATAGAAGAAGTATTTGATCTTTTAAAGTGCAGTGAGATCCATATGACCTTGGGATTGCACTGACACCGGGAGGCTAGCCGTAAAAGGTAGCCTATATATATTCCAAGGAACTGCGAAGTTGGTGAGTCTCACCAACCTTTCCAACAAACCCATTAATTGCCCATCTTCTCCAGACTCCAAGTCGATTTGAGCGCAGGATGTCCAACCAGGACATTTCGGACAACACTGCCAGTGTCAGCGACCACAAGATCACGCTAAACTTGCGGGAGCTGACTGAACAGGAACTCGCCCTCCTCAAGTCACAGACAGACATTGAGGATATGGATGAGTTGCAGAGGCATGTTGAAAGCGTTGCAGAGAAGGCTTTCAAGGTGTGTCGTACACTATTTCGTGCCAACGCCAACGCCTACAAGCCACTTGCAGCAGCTGATGTACATGTGTCGTTTTCATCATCGCAGATCTTTCGCTATTATTACCTGACTCAAACTACATTCCTAAAGTGAAGAGTTAACATTTATCGTCCCAGCTCAATATGATTGTGATGTTACACTGACAAAAACCTTCCGTACTTCGTCAGGTTCACATTAGACCATATACCAATCTACAAACACGTCTTGGAACTCGGAAAAACGCGTCCAAATGCCATTTTCCTCGATATCGGGTGTGGTTGTGAGCTTCTCTTCCAGGTCACTCTCGTATCAACGCTGACGTCGACAACGCACATACGCGTCACGTCAACGAAAGTCGGCCACGACACCCGCAAAGCCATCGCAGATGGTTATCCCATCCAAAACGTTGTCGCATCCGACATTCATCCCGAATTCTGGACTCTCGGTCACGAACTGTTCAAATCTACTCCTGAATCCTTCCCAGTTCTGCTCGTCCCAGGAGACGCTTTTGATAATGCATTCATCCCGGATTGTCCGCCATTTGATAACGAGACGCGTAAGCCTTCGACAGAAAAGCCTTCACAGGCAACTTTAGCGTCAGCTAAGTCTCTAGCACCACCACAAGGCCATGTCTCGGCTATACATGCATCAGGTCTGTTCCATTTGTTTGTAGAAGAACAGCAACGCGTTTTGGCGAATAAACTCGCGTCCTTGTTGTCCCTGGAGCCGGGGTCTGTGGTTTTTGGAATGCAACACGGAGCTTCAGAGGTAAAAGAGATTTTGAATATTAGGAAAGAGAAGACTTTCTTGCATTCAGAGGACAGCTGGACGAGGCTTTGGGTCGGAGAAGAAGGCGAGAGCGAGGAAAGGGTATTTCCAAAGGGAATGGTGCAGGTTGATGTCAGACTTTTCGATCTGAAACCCACTGCCGCCGATGGTACATTTTCTGACTATAATCGGCTTGTGTGGTCGGTGAAGAGGATTTGAGGAAGAGTGTACAATACCAATCAATGTATTACGAGTCAGAGCTGTCGTACAAATTCAAGCATGAAAGGAGGATATAGTGAATAACAATTGTTCTCTGTTTGCCTAGTCATCATAGAAAACCAAAGCCCTAAGCTCAATGGACTCCCTAAACAGAGCATCTGCAGGTGTAGTCGGGTCTTCAAATGCAGTATGCGGGGTCATAATCGCGACACTTCCATCGTCTTTAGAATCATAACTATAGCAGTCAAACAATCAACAAACTGGACACCATTCTTGGAGAAACTGCCCACCATTTGATCAGAACAATCTCATCTGGTGTCATTCCCCTCAAATACTTGAACTTCAGTGCTGGATTATAGCTGACTCCCATTGTCTCTCTGTTCTCCTCTCTTCCAGGATGAAAGAAGGCTACTGGTGTCAGACCCTTCTCTGCATCAACCGAGCGGTAGTCAGCCAAAGCAAGGGGCCAATCGTATGCAGGGTGAGAAATGGGTCTCCAGAGATTGATGATTTGGTAACGATGTTTGAGAAGTTCGCCACTTTCGGACTCGGGGAGGTGACGTAGGACACGGTTACGAGCAGCTCTGGCGGTTTGGTCTCCATGAACCATAGCTGCAGGTTGCCTATTGGAAGGGTCTGCTCCCGAAACGCCAGGTCGACGACGTCTGGTGGCTGGTAATAGCAAAGAAGAAAGTGTCAGTCAAGAGGGAACACAAGACTGGAACTTCACTCACTGTGATCAAACAGAACCACCCTACTAGCTCCAGTCAACTTCTTGATCAGCTCGATACTTTCGGGATAATATTCCCTCTTTATCTCTTCATCGTTCTTGAAAGATTTATGCTTTGCAGGTTCATTGTAAAATTGGAATCCAGCCGTGTCGAGAGAGACGGAGGACTCTTTCCCGCGCAGATTCTCTATCTGAACAACATGTGTTTTCTCTTCGTAGTTTCGCTTTGCTCTGGGACGGAAATATCCACAAAGGGACGAGAACCGTCTGAAGGAGGAGTGAAGAAACGGAGTGATGCCGAGACGAAGGAAGGCTGGATTAGCGTTGCAGGCATGGTGTTGGTTGAGAGTGTGTAAGGTGAACTCTGGGAAACAGAATGAGTAGTAGAGCTTGGAAGCTGTCCATTTTATAGACCTCACCTTTTCAATAGATGTCGCCATAGTCTGTTGGCCATCCCGATTTTGCAAGGATCGGAAAATAACCAAGCGACAATCTTCATCAGCAAAAGTCGACGGTTCGACCATCATCGTAAAACTATTTCAATTGCTGACCTCCGTCAGATTACACACACCCTGGGCATACTGGCAGTCGAGAAAGAGATGGATGAAGAAACTGACGCTACTGTATTGCCATAGACCTAGATGGTTTTGTCATTTCCCGATATCGGGAAATGGTAGAGATGAGGCTGTGACGAGATGTGATATGTATGATTGTGGCCAAGGGCTTGCGTATAGCTCACTTTGACTAGCTAGAGACTAGAGTGCAGGCCAATGCAGACCTTGAATTGGATCTTGCTATGATAAGACGTAAACCTAACGGCCTGAAAAGTGAGGACACACCTTGACATACAGGTTTTAGGTTTTGAGGACGTGTATACGTCGGACAAATGGGTCCGGAGACTTGAAGAAAGATGATAGGCACTTGAAGGGTGAGCGCTTGAGCTCTCAGCTCGGTGATAGCTTGACAGAACCAGTGAGTAAGCTCGGCGACTTTTTGGGTTTGCTAGTAAGCAAGGTCTGCAAAAGACTGGCTGAAGCCTTGGGGTGAACTGGGATAATTGCGGTTTCTCGGTTAAAAGGTTAAAAGTAAACTTAAAGCACTGAGATACTTACGATTTAGTAATGTGTACATTTGATGGCAGTTACCACACGTCCACCCTTCATCCGTTTTTCTTCTGAAGAAAGGCTCTACAGTTCCGAGGCATATACAATACTCCCGTAGCTTCTCCAGATGGGCCAAACCCATTCCAAACATACCCCGACCTATACACCCCTGACATCTTATCGCTTTTCCGACTCTGGCTGCACGGTCTAGGTGTAAAGGATTAGGTCAGCCTGCGATGAGACCCAACCTCCAACTGGACCAAAAGGCCACAATATTCGGTACGTGTGGATACCGTCGCAGGCGCTATACTATTTTTGCACCAGTAATGCCCTAAGAAATGATGTTCCCTAGGGCCTCCAGACTGATACCATGGGGAGGATATGGTAGGAGATTTCGAGTTATCTCTCGCAGTAATGCTTGTCCTTGCTCAGAAGAGAACTGGAATGGTGTAGTAGGGGATGGTATTGTGCTCATTGATGCGCAACAGCGCGACGCGACTGCAACGCGACTGGGGTTAAATGAAAAATTTCGCTTTGTAATCTACACTCGTGATTTGCACATGATGTCTAAGCGAGGTCTGGTAACTTTTAGAAGACTAGGCCCTTTCTATCAAGTGCTACATAGAAAGGGGATTAGCTATAGGCTCTATCCGCGCTTTGGGCTCTATATAGCTCTACATAGAGAATCTGCAGTTTCCTGATGGAGCGCATATTTGCGCATATTTCGCATACCAACGCGGACCAGCGCATAGCGGGTTTTCACTGGGCCTAACCCCCCGTCCTCAAACGAACAACACACACACACACTCTCTCTCAATTTCTGGAATCGAGTAGATTGTTATAAGATGCCACTGCATGACGGTGCCGCAGACCTAGAAAAGAATGACCTACCTTTCAGTAATGGTGAGTTTTGGTTCTACTTCAATTTACTGCAACTAATGACCTCCCTGAAGTTCCAGGACGGTTCAAACCAACTTCAGACGACGATGCTTGCTTCAAACTATGGAACATGTACATAAGTCAAGCACAAGAATACGACAGAGCCCTGATTGAGAGTTGGAAAAGCGATATGGATGGCATGTTACTCTTTGTACGTCTCTTAGGGCTTTTTTCACAGACCGATTCTAACATTATTATCTACAGTCCGCCCTTTATTCAGCCGTTCTGGCTGCCTTCATCATTGAAAGCTACAAGAATCTCCAAGAGGACCCAGCAAGCACGACGTCAGACCTTCTCGTCCAGATGTCTCGACAACTGGCTTTACTATCCAATGGAACAGTGTCCACGTTTGAGGAACCCACATCCTTTCATCCAACCGCGTCATCCCTCATTTGCAATCTCCTTTGGTTCCTTGCGCTCGCCCTGGCTCTTACTTGCTCGTTGCTTGCAACATTCGTACAGCAGTGGACTCGAGACTTCTTGCACAAAACCACGATGCGGCCTTCACCTGTCGTGCAAGCAAGAGTCCTCGCATTCTCATATTTCGGGCTGCAACGGTTTGGGATGCACACATTTGTGGATACCATCCCGATCTTGCTTCACATCTCCCTATTCTTCTTCTTCGCCGGTCTTCTAGCTTTCCTATTGCCTGTCAGTTTCCCATTGATGTACCTCATGGCATGTGTGTTTGCCCTGTTCGTGTTGGTCTATCTTGGCCTCACGTGCATGCCATTGTTTTTCCTTGACGCCCCATATCGTACACCGCTGTCTGACTTCCTTTGGCGCCTTGGGAATCGGTTGCATGGGTACATCATCCGACTGCATGGACTGCGTGGTGACCTCAGTCTCACAGAGGCAATGATTGAGAAGTCACTTCAGGATTCATCTGGTCGTGATATTCAATGCATGCAGTACACCATGAAGCAACTCAATTTCGACACAGAACTCGTCCCCATGTTTGAAGCCATACCCGAAGCTGTCCTCAGCCCTCGTGGTGGTGCCCGCCTCGAAAACTTCAAACTAATCGCTTCTTTAATCCAGTCCTCCGAGCCCGAAAACAACATCATCTCTCGCATATCCCACTTCATTTCCGTCTCTGGAACACCATCCGATTCTGCACGCCAAGAGCGAGACATGACGTCTTGCTTGAAGGCGCTTTGGTCTTTAGCTCATTTGATCATTGAAAAACCAAGTCTTGACGATGGTGACAAGATTCCAGCTTTTTGGTTCGACCGCAGCCTGCTGCAGGCACTCGCTAGCTTATTGGACACTGAGCTCAAGGACCATCTCATTTCAACCATTGCTTTGGTGCGGACCAGCAGACTGCAGAGTCTCAAACGATGCATCGACAGGGTTGACCAGGCGCTATCTTCACCCTCGACCCCTGCGCACGAAAAGCTCCAGATTGCCAATGATGTCTTTTGTTGCGTGTCTTCAGATGACATTGACTGGACATCCAAGGCGTTCTTGGATCACTTCACCAACCTCAGTCGTACTCTGACGAAATGCAGTGTAGACGCCTGGCAAGACCGTGCGGACGAACTTGTGGAGGAAGCCCGAGTAATCGTCTCCCATTTACAAAACTCGGGACGCTGGAAAGCTGCCTTGATCTCTGTATTAGGCGAATTCCTTTCCACAGCTATCACCGATCAAGTAACGCCCATCGAAATGGAAATGACGTGGAAAATTATTCATACCAGTCTGCCATCTTCATTCTTTGACCAAATCCTTGAAGTAGATGAAGACGAGGCGGTTGCTTCGTTTGTCTTGAATAATAACACGATCATTCCTTCTATCGTTCCGCCTGAAATCTTCATCTTCATCTTCCGCCTGTTCTTCTCTACAGGCCATGTGTTTTCTTTCCATGGCTCAACCAAATGTCGGTCAATTGTGCAAACGTACCTGAACCAGTGTTCAAATATGAACTACCTGGTGACGCAAGACACAGAATCTCATTTGGAGGAGTGTATTCTCCAGGATTTGCGCACCGATGAATCCGAATACCCGAATTTGTGTGTAACCGCCATTGACAAGCTATATTCAGGTCTTGGTTCCCAAATTGCCATCGTTCCCCCTCGTTTGCGTGTTTTTGCCAAGCACATTTTCGACCTCATTCCAAATGTTTCTGCCAGTTTAACCGAGATCCTTGGTGGCCTGCGACGGAGGTGGAGACAGAATGGATCCTGTGTTCGGACATATACAACAAGCTCTATCTCTCCGAGACCAGCGTCGTGGACACTTCGACTCTGGACGATATTCGTGCTCTTGGTGGAAGACTGATGCCAGACATTCCTATTCCCAAACCTCCTCCAAGTCCTGACTCTCCCGAATTGAATAAGCAGTGGGTGGATGATATCCAAAAATACGTGATATCCATAGTTGTCTCCATCATCTCGAAGTTTATCGTCATGCGGTCGAAAGACACTCGCGGAGTCTCACTGGGTGATTGGTCAGGGATGCAAACCAAGTTGGTGGGATATGAAGGGCGGATATACGACTCCGTCCAGCTTCAGTTCGCAGAGAGTATTAAGAAACTTGTATCTGTTCTTCCTTGGATGTATCCAAAGGAGAGTGCGGTGTCACAGGTTTTCCATAAATGGATTTGGAGGCTAAGCCTGGATTGGGTCTGGATAACGGACTTGAGGAGTGCGCGGATCCTTGCTGATGCTATCCAACAACACAAGGTCGCTGGTGGCGGTGGAAGCCTCTGGAATCAGCAGGATTTATTGGACCGTTGTTTGCACATTGTTCAGGATGCAGAAGGCGAGCACGAGCCGCAAATTGCTTCGATTGGGATTTCTTTGGACACATGATATACCTATCGGACTTCGTTGATTATATTGGTCAGACAGAAGACGAGGGTTCCTTAATTGAGTACCAGCATCGGGATTGGAAGTCTGGCGAGTCGGAAAAGGGAATTTTGGCGATTTCTTCGTTTCAGTCTGCTCATGTCCCATGTTTTGTTTCGTCTTTAAATCTATCTGGTGTCATAAAACACACAGTGGACTACTGGGTTGAAGGTCTCAGGTACATTAGTAGCATCTCAACCAAATTGCGCCGAACTGCACTTGGATCTTCTGCTGCTGCGAATACCATATTTTTCTTGTCTACATAATTCATGACCGAGGACACTGTCATGTTTAGACTTCCAACCAGTCCTCAAATGGACACCAAGGTTGCGGAACACTTCAAAGAGGCTGCCAACAACGTGCTATGGCGTTCAGGCATCTTGGTCGTCCCTTAACCTCATCGTCTGCTACCCAAGCACTTCCCGAGATGCGAACGACCCATTCAAGCAATCGCGTTTATCCAGTCCGAATTAGAAGGAGCTAGCTCGACTGTGTCACTGGGAATTCGGTCTATGATCCGGGATTGGCAGTTCCATTGGCATGGTTATACGCAGATTTACGGGAAAGGGTCCTGTAGATTACATACACCCCACAGTCATTCTCTTCATTCCTGGAGCTATGGTTTTACGGTTGGCAGGATTACTACTTCTGGGCGAGGTGGATGAGTTGTGCGTTGAAGCGTATTTTAAAGGATGGATGGATGGATGGATGGTTTTGGTTGCGATGGTACCTTCCATCCGCAGTGTGTAAAGATACATATTATAGCGCGGGACCCTCGTGGCCAGGTGACTCCTCCTCCTCCTCCTATGGCGCGGGTGCTTCTGGGACCACTGTAGACTCAGGAGCCTGAGGGTACGTTGTCTTGTATACCTATCTCATTATAAGTTCATTGCACACTCACCCGGCACATTGATCGTCGTTTGCAGCTGCCTTGACTTGAGGTCGCATCGCCGACGGTTACTCTCAAGCTACTCTCGTTCTGATACCTCATTTAGTGTCAAGCGGATTTTTGGCACTTTCTGGTTGTCATGTATTGTAAATTTTCCATATTCAATGATCTATTCTGTCTGTTCATGAACGTCAAGATCGATATTGGGAGCCGCTAACCACTTTACTGACTCCGGGTTGCTGCAATTTCTGACTTGGACTCAAATTTCTGTCCAGTTCAAAGAACTAGAAGTTGCCAAGGTATCACTTCAATCCTCTGGGTACGCTCCAATTCCTGTGTTCTTAAAACGAACCTTGACCTCGGTTTTCATCAGCTTTACAGACCTTCAAGTTGTCAACCCGATCTTGTGAACGAACGGGGAATAAATCAACCTCCTTACTTGACTTACCCGATCTCAATAGTCTTTCTCCCATTTGCCAAGCCTAAGAATTATTCCGTTGACCTTAGATGCTCAGGAACTCTTCGCTCCATGAAACGCTCATGTTAGGAGTTCATAGTTGTGGTTGGTATAAAGCAGAGCTCGATTATGCCTTCGCTAGTCATTGCATCCTGCAATGCATCTCCTCGTCTCCCTCTCGTTTGGCATCCTCGTCTCCAGGACCGCAGCTCTCGTTGCTTCGCCAAACACAGATGATGATCTTGCGAAACGGGAAAACTGGTGGACTTGTCATCAGCCCAGGATCAGGCAGGTCACTGCCTTGCTCGACCGGTATGAGGACTCGGATGATCTTTGCAGAACAGTCCTGGGCCGCCCGGACGATGATCCTACAATCACCTTGACACAGACCCGTACTCAGACCGTCAGAACCACGGCTTACACTACTCGGTCGGCTAGCCTCACTACCGGCATCAGTACTGTTTCGCGCAGCACAACTGTCTCTGTCCCGACTACTGCCACCGCGTACAGTACTCAGTCTATCACCGTCACTACCAGTTCTGGGATCAGTACTGTCTTAAGCAACACGACTGTCTCTGTACCGACTACTTTTACCGCATTCAGTACTCGGTCCACTACGATCACCACTAGTTCTGGGCTCAGCACTTTTGAGACCAGCACAACCGTTGTTGACCCGACTACTACCAGCGCTTACTCTACTGTCACCTTGAACCCTACCGTACAGTTGAACGTCACCGATACGGTCGTCACGGTGACATCCCTCCATACTTCTACTCCATTTCCTACTACTACCGTGAACGTGTAAGTTTCTCATTTCGCCTCAAGTCTTTCGGAAGCTGACGAGTGCTTTCAGAACGTCCTACACTCACGGGTTCTATACGGGAGTCGCAAATCAGACAACTACGGCAAATGCAACGGGGTCAACAAACTCAACCTCCCCACATCAGAGACGTGACTGGACTCTAGGCCGTGTCTACCCCAATTCTCCCAGATACCTCAGGGACACACCCGTAAGCATCGCCCGAACAGCATGCGAGTGCTACCTTGGTCCTATCGAAACGGAGACAGTCACGTCTTTCACGACCAAGACCACGACCTTTGGCATCACGAAAACCTCCGCTCCCATTACCACCGTCACCGTGCCTTCCCGTACTGCGACGAACGTCAGCACCATCTTCACCACCCCTACCATATCCACAACCGTCGTGACCACTCCCACTCTCATCGTCACCATACCTTCGGCGACTGCGACGAACGTGAGCACCATCCTCGTCACCCCCACCGTGAACACAACCGTCGTGTCCACTCCCACTCTCACCATCATCGTGCCTTCCGGTACTACGACGAACGTCAGCACCTTCACCACTACCCCTACCGTGTCCACCACCATCGTGTCCACCACGAATCTTCCATTTACCCAAACCAACCACACGACAGCGACCACAGTCGTGGACAAGACGACGACAATCGCAGCTCCAGTTGCCACCAACACTGTCGTATTCAACAATGGATATCAGAACGTTCTGCCACCGGTCTTCAACCCGGGTTGCCGTTACGGTACCAACTACAAAACTACCATACTCGCCAACGAACCTGGGCCAAATAACGACTACTTGGGACCTGTGAATCAGTGTCTCTCGACCTGTGACGACGAAGTGCAAAGTCTTCAATGTCAAACCGTATTCGTTTACGCCACGGTGGCCAACGTCACTGCAGGCACGAATAGCACACTATATTGCCTACATTCTCGCGTGGTGTACAGTGCTGCGACGTACTTGCATTGCAATGATTCAACGGTCGCGTTCTCGGTGGCATTCAACAGAACCTTGCCCTTGCCCACCTAAGGAAGCTGTTGGTTTTACATTTCTATTGGATTCTACATTTTCATTGGGTTTTATAGTCGTATTAGGGTTTGAAGAGATTCATGAGTCTTTTACTCTAGTTCTTTCTTTTATACTGCCTTTCGTTGATAGTCGCTCATTCCTGTATGTCTTCATTCGTTACGTAAATCATGAGTAGTATTGGGAACTCAGAGTTTCAATCCAGCATGAGCCAGGGCTTCCTGTGTTACGGTGAGTCTCTTGTATGCATCGCTTGGGCGTGTATATACTATACGGAAAAAATTGATTGGATTGTCCGATTATTGGATTGTCATAATAAGAGTTAGAGAGCCTGAGGCTAGCCGAGAAGACTAGTCAGATGCATTTCAGAGGGAATACAGTTGCAACGAAGCGAGAATTGAAAAAGATCAGTGACTACGAGAGCAATATGCGATATGCGACGAACAGACTACGACTATTGGAGGATACAGGTACAGTACAATGTGACGAGCGAGATGTCCGAAAAGAGTCATGAATGGATTAAACAACAGAAGCATGATAGAACAGACAGACAGAGCGATACAGCAAAGGCCAACCCAGGGAGAACTAAGAATCTGACAGTGGTCAAACCAAACCCCTTCCTCCCCACTCCTTACTCCTCTTCACAGCCTCCTCCAAAACCTCATTCGCCCTCTCCTGCTTCTTTACCATACCCTCATCTCCCATCCTTTTATATATCTCCAACGACCGTTGACCGACCCAACGTCTCAACAGCGCAGAGCCGACTGCGTCTCCTTCTCCTTTATCTGCCGTCTGGCCTTGCTCTTGCGTGGTGGCCTGGGGCTTCCTTATTCTTCTTACTCTTCTTAACCCCAGCTCCCATTCCCGCACCCAAATTTTCTGCAGCAGCCAGCAGGTCCACGGCTGTATCCATGGAAGTGTGAAAGTAATGCGACGCAATCAGAGCCATGACTAGAGTCCGAAGATGGTTGTCGCCAGAGGCGGATAGACGCTCGACAGCGGCTCGGAGGTATTGTCTGTGATGGTTATTTCGTCAGTCAGAGTAAAAAGAAAGAGACAGAAACGAAAGGAAGGAGGGAAAGATCCCGCAAAAATGGAAGCAGAGAAATTTTTTAAAAAAAGAATGCTAGAACACACAGTCTCACGAAGAGGCAAAGATTGAAAAGATAGTAGGAAAAAAAACTCAAGACACTCACTTTGCAGTAATAATCTCCTCACTCAAACTTGCCTCAATAACCTGCCCCACACTCCACATCGTCCCTCCCAGCCCACGACAACGTTCAGCGACCTCATGTCCTTCTCGGACAATCTCATCCCACTCTTCTTGATCTTCCTGGACTTGAGCTTCGGCGTCATCGTCCTCAAGGTTGTCCATATCCATATCTACATCAATGTCCATCTCCACGTCCACGTCAGCACTTTTATCTCGACTCCGACTCCGACTGTGGTCAGAGAAAGACGATAATTCGTCTTCTTCGTCGTCAATGTCAATGTCCATCCTATCATCATCCCTGGCTCTCTCCTTGCCCTTGCCCTTCCCTTTGATCTTCGTCTCCGTCTTCATCGTCTGGGTCTGATTCCGGGTACACACGTTGCTCCTCTTCCTCTTCATCCCAATCCTAACCCCAATACTCCCAGCCCTGGCAGCAGTCGCAACCCATTCATCGCCTCTCTCCATCGCTATCATCTCTGCGACTCTATAACACCGCAAGGCACGAGATAAATTTGGCTCTGATTCGGGTCCTTCTTTGGCTTTACCCTTGCTTTTACCCCGACCCTTGCTTTTCTGATCTACATCCTCTTCCTCGCAAGCCTCATCCCCGTCTCCCTTCGCATGAGCCAAATACGCATAATACAACGTCACCCTCGGACTAAAACTGTCCCATAAACCCTGAAAACCTTCTGCACCATCAAATTGCCTCAAAAACCCGATCAGGTCTTCCAACCCTTCCTCTGCTTTCCCGAATTCACACCTCATGATTTCTATCCCGATTAGCTCGCACATGAGATCTGCTTTGATCTTTATGAGACGGAGAGAAAGGGAGGAGAGGTCGGTAGGTGGTGTGTAGGACGGGAGAGACCAGGATGACCACGGGATAGGTAAAAATGAGTTGGAGCGAAGTCTCCAGTGGTAGACTCTGAGTCAGAATTGGGTTTGGAGTCGATGTTAATCTGAGTGTCTGGGTGAGGGTGTAGCTGCAGATGCGTCCCAACATCTCTCTCCCAAACACCCAGCCCTTCTCTGGCGAAAACCTTTCGTTTGGGGTTTCGACCAACAGGGTCGAGTTTGGCGATGGCTGTTACGAGGTATACAAGCACAAAGATGGTACGAGGATGTGTTGTTTGGACGTATAATGGAGGTGAGGAAGGCTGGTAGTACGAAGCGGATGAAGATGAAGACGAATTGAACGAGGAAGGAGGTAATGAAGACGAAGCCTCAGAAAACCGAATCTCAACGATCCCAGATGCTGCGCGTTCCATGACAGTTGGGTCTTCCTCCTCTTCGCCTTCTTGTTGTGAAGATGACGAGGTGGTTGATGTATGTTTCATTCTCGATTTCGAAAACCGTAAGACACCCCCGTCCAACATTTCATGCAACATGGACAGTCTATGATGGCTTTCTATCATTTTGCCGACATAGATGTGAAATACGACACCGATGATGAGCGTATGGAGGAGGATGGACGTCTGGAAGCGGTCGTAGATTTTGGTTCCAGGGAAGGTAAACGTTGGTTTCGGGGCAGCAAGATCATAAGCTTGTGAAGCAGTAGGACGTGGCGAGGAAGCTGGAGTATTGGCATTGACTTTGGCCTTCTTAGGTTTGGGTGTTTTTTTCGCCCTCATCTTCACCTTCCTTGCTCGCCCATTTCAACCCCAACATCCCCTCAACTTCGACCAAGGCTCCTCTGACCTCTTCCCACATACCCGTTGAAACGAGCAGCCGTAGACGTATGGCACGGGTGAGCAGAATTACTTGTGTATGAGCATTCTTCAATGCCAGATTCTGCATATTCTGAATGGCGCCCAATGCAGCGCGGATGTCTTGTGGAGAGGATTTCGTAGGGGAACCCAGACAAATAGTGGTGGTGGTGGGAGGAGCGGGTGCGAGAAGGTGTTCAATATACTTGAGATGAGCCGTATATACTATATGCGGAGGATCGGTGGGCAAAAATGTAGGGAGTAGTCTTCTGAGAAGATTCTTGGCAAACTTCGTGTTTTTCTGCCACGAAGCAAGTTGTGCGGCGAGAAAGGTGAGCTGTGGGCGATAGGAGCGAAGTGTAGGGTGTTTTTGGGCAATGAGTAATCCTTGAGTAGTCGCCTCCTCGACCTCAGCTTCAATTTTCGGTGCCCATTCGTGGTCACCCTGGATGATAATCATGCCTATCTCTGCCAATGCGGTCCATGCACGACATTCGATGTCTGGGCTCAGGTCAGGTAGTCGTAGACAGCGACGAAGAGCAAGCAGCGAGATCCACAGTGACTGCGCGTGGTAGCGATGATAGGGAGGATGGATGATGATGGCAGGCAGAGATACTAGCAGCGTTTCAGGTGTTATAGGCTTCAATGTCGTGGACGACGAGGAGGACGGTGGTGTCGACAACAGAGAGGACGACGAGCTCATCGAGTCGCGTCGGCGTTTCAAGAGATGTGATGTGACAATTTGTGACATGTCGCGTTTAACCATGTCGCGTTTTTGGACTAGTTTCTCACGCAGCGGACCACAGGCCTAGGCCGCCTAGCAGAGCCTCTAGGGAGAGAGGACAAGTTTCTCAGAAATGTATCACTTCAGGGGTACGAATAGTAAGACTCGTAACAAGATTTTTGTCCTTTGTTCTTAACTACCATTTGGACATGCCACCCAAACACACGCCCTCGCCCAACCCATTTAGCATCGACGCTCCACCTGCACTCGAGGATACTCCTTCCAAGGCGGATGTTATAGAAGCTAGTATATATCTTGATGCGATGAAGTCCGCAATGCGAATCGAGGTGAGTATGGATCCCATCCTCCACACCCCTTGGCTCAAATTCTACAATTGACTTACTAGTTGCCCTTTTGAGGGGTCAGCCTAATGCACTGAGTGCTGACGATTTGTACGAATTTGAACAATACGTGTTCGAACTCAGGTCTGCACGGGCAGCTGCCCAAAACTGTATGTAAAGCCTTGAATTTTCCTCCACGACGTCTTTTCTGAGCGAGTTCGGTGCAGCCCTAGAGCCACCAGCCTGGTTCCAAGAGGCTATGAAGGCCGCCTTCGAGCCTTTGACCAATCTCCAAGGTCTGTCTTGATTTCGCTCTCTCGTTTCAATCATTCTTTTCTGATCGAGCTTGACACCCATCGCTCGCGCCGCGTAAAACCACGTTCTCAGGAAAAGGCAGGAAGCTTGGGATGCATGACCCCTACACAGAGGACACGCTCTTCAAATGTATGGGTGCCTCTATTTGAAGCTATCGATGCCCGTGGCTGATAGCAGCTCCCAAAATCCGTCCCAGATCCATCTACTCTGCCTCAGTCTTCCAACCCACCTTCCCGGCCCAATCAAATTTTGGAGTCCCATGTTCCAGTGTGGTTCACTTCCTATATGACAGAATTCGTCCAGGGGGCATTCAGTCTCAGTACGGCATGTCTCATTCTATGTAGATGTCCTACTAGTCTTGATTTTCACTCTCTTCTTCTTCTTTCCGCTCGAGAAACAGGGCTAAGCGAGCGCAAGCCACCGGAGGTCTCGCATCTGGTGGAGTTGGCAAGCAATCTGACTATAGTGAGTACTAGTATCTGAACATCAAACATTCATCTTATCCACCATAGCAGCACAACGCTTCGGCTGGCACAGGAAGAATCCCCGGGCCCCTCTTTGAAGTCGTCCGGTTCAAGAATGGAACACATCCGGTTCTCGACCACGTACGTATAGTCGATGACTTGTCTCAAAATTAATGCTCATTAGCGGCTTCCTATCATCTCCAGGCACTGCCTATCCTCCATTGTATTGATGATATCAATGACCTCAGTGATGACCAGGCTGAGGGATATCATCGGGTTATTTTGTGGAGAAAGAGCGAGGTGAGCAAAGGGTTTTGAGTACGGATGAAAAGCGTCAAGACATCGCTCGGGCAATTGGATGCACCGTGTCCTTGGATAGTTAATGGAAGAAGTATAGTACATATGTAGAATTACACAGGAAATCCTATCGCGATGTTTTATATGACGTTACTTTAGATTTGACTTCATGCCACCAAGACTTGAGAAAGTCAGCGCCATTCTTTGTTAGTGGCAACAACTTCTTGTACAATTGGGAATAAACAAGGCTCGATCGACCGAAGAACTGAATATTGAAGAACGTTATAACTGTAACAGCCTGCAGACTTGCACAGATACATCGTCTGCGCAGTCGATTTAAGGACACTGGTACATAGGAGATACTACTGTCGTGGCTCGGTGTCTGGTGTATTGAGACGTGGATCGAGCACATGAAATGGAATTAGCAGATGTGCAGTACGTCGCCCTCCGTATCCAGACAGTGCTAAGAAACTGTCACGGTGAATATTTACTAGACAATAATCCGTATACTATCTCCCCAACTCCCATCTTCAAGCTCCTGATCCAACTGACCCAGTTGCACTCCAAGGACCACTGAGACTGGAGCATCTACAGCTCCAGGAAACAATGCATGAACAATCGTCATTCTTTCGCTTCCTGAATTCACTGGATCCATACCAGCGCCGGAGCATAGACTCGATATCGACGCTAACACATCTTTCGAGAGATAACGACTCGGGGATGATGATGTTGACGATGATGTTGACTGTGAGCTCGACGACGTATTGCGGCGACTGCGAGCATTCAGATAGGGCTCCAAACACTGCACTTGAATCGAGGGATGGCTGTTAGACTCGACACCAAAGAACGCAAGACCAAGAACAACGACGAAGACTGGCTCAGGATTGCGCCGTAAGCGTTCGGGATCAGAGTCGTCAATCAGTTTTTGCTTCAATACACGGATATGCGACGACTGCTCTCGGACTCGACGAATCGTAAGGTATTGGAGGAAATCACGGTCCACATCCGAAACTTGGAAAGTCATGGGACATTCTAAGAAATCAGTTAGGATATGTATCCACTAAGATGAGACTTCAAGGGAACTCACGGTGCCGAGACTGCTGTTCACAAAATTTGCGATGATCATGGACTCGCCAGTCGTTCCGCTGGCAATCTACGCAACAGTATAGCCTGACCAGGCAACCTGTACATCTCTGCCGGCGGGCCTTGTTTGCTTGGCCTTTGTACGGGCACTACGTGATGGAAAATGTCAGCATGGGTGGCAAAAGTTTGACAAAACTTAAAGTCCTATGAGCAGAGGGAACTCACATCTGGATTGTTGCAAAATCGTTTGAGAGCAAAACAACGATACTCGACTTCCATTGACTTCTGTCCTGCAATTATGTTGGTGAAACATCGCTATAGCTTTAGAAGTCTTGGGAATCGAAGTTTAAGTTCAACGATATCAATCGGTACATTCTTGTACTGAGCATAGTAACTGCCAACCAGTGGATCCACCGCATTCCGCGAAGCCAGGATGTGTAAGACGGGGCGGTTGACCTGTTTACAGATCTTGCGATGGCAGGCCATAGGTATTAACATCTCTAGAAAGGAGATAAAGTGGTCCTCGACTTCAGGCAAGCCATTGCTGGAGTTTGGTTCTTGTTTGAGATATCGGCATACGTCTAACAACGACGCAAGTACGCCTTGTCTCAGAACGGTGTAGGCAGCCGGTGGTCCATGGTGTTCGAGTGAATAGCGGAGGAAGGAGAGGATACAGATAATACAGTCCGTAGCTAGGTTTTCCTCATAAGACGAGGGTAACTGTCTCTTTTGTATGTCCTTGAGAATACGCCTGAGCGCAATGCTGACCCACATCGTCATTAGGTGTTCCTCCATGACTTTAATGAGCGGATGGCCATCTCCCTGCCTGCGGTGACTGCTCATTCTTGAAAGCATTACAAAATAGCAACGGAGATGTTCATGTTAATAAGGGCCTTTCTGCAAAAAGTTGGAAACGATGTAACCAAGGACGATTTTCATGGCGTCAGGCGTTTGGGCTACAATTTCCTTCATACGCGGAATGAGTTCATTCCCCTCCCACTGCGCCAAAGCATGAATCCGTCCACGGGCGCCGAACATTCGGACACCGAGGGATGAGAGCGCTTTAGGACGTGAAGCCAGAGGTCGAGGAGCGAAGAATAGATATCTGGCGTGAAGACGTCGTCGCGCACCCTTTGACCCCATTTCCAGACCTCGCCGCCATGCTTATTCAGAGGCAGCGGCCACAACAGTAGCGCATGCCCCTGGTACAGCATACATGATCTTCTCCTGTAATTCCAACCACTCCTGTGATCTGCCTTGTGGTTCCAGGACACCATTCCGTATCAGATACAAGCACACTCCATATTTCACGCCAGTGCAAGGAGAAAGCCTCGATACTACACATGGCGTCCTTTGATGTCGGCTGGGAGTACTCGTTCATGAGAAATGCAAGTGCATGAATGGCTCTTTGCATATCGAGAAGAGCCTGAGTGGAAGAGGATGGCAAGGGACGACTGAGACGCTTGTAGGCCACAATATAGCTGCTGTTGCCGGCCTCTGTGAGATATTGGACCGTCTTCGGATTCGTATAAACAGCAGGAGAAGAAGCATAATGAGGCTCCATGTAGAATGAGTTAGAGAAAGATTCTTAGACGTTGCGCGAGGACGTGTACTGCCAGCATTGCTTTACTGTTGCAGTTTCGTGAGTTTCGTGACAAGTTTTGCGGAAGAAGACCCTGCCGGCCACCTGATACCAGAAGCCGTCGACTCGTCACGAAGTAATGAGATGGAGACGAGGCGTTGACCGCATCCGTAGCCAGCCTTAGGACCGGGGAGTTTAAGCTGGTGAATATGTTCAGCTATGTTTGAAAAGGACAAGTGAAAATCAAGAGAAACCTGAAAAAAAAGCTTCAATCTTGCTAAAATCAGGTATCCGCAGGGACTCTTTCAACGGAATTTCTGGTGGAGGAGGAGGAGTGTATTATCCGGATACTGGATGACGGGAGGACAAACTTGAAAAAATTTCCTCATTAGTAACTTCAACTTCGACTTTAACCCGAAGACAATCGTTCTAATCAACTTCACCGTGACTGTGTCAACATCTTGAACTGAAGCCTCCTTCACGACACCTGCAACTGGACTGCAACTGGACTGCAAGGTTGCTAGGACATCTGATGAACTCGGCCGAACAACAATGCAACAGAAAAAGTCGACTGAAATGAGTATGTCAAACAGTCTTTGAAGCGACTCATAGGGAGGCTAATTCTTGAAGCTTGAAGAGCAGCTACTACGACGGGTGTCTATACGTCTACTGTTATGGATCAAGCCTTCCATGCTCACCCAGCCCTCCCTTGCGAAACTCTTCCAGTTTCCAACACTCATCTACCACCCTCTTCACCAATGGCCATGTCTCCAACTCCAATCCAACTCTCATCGCTCCCTGCGCAGCTGGAACTAAACAAACATCTGCTAAAGTGACCGAATCTCCGACGCTATATCTTCCTCTCCGAGTCATCCCACCAGCGTTGCTATCCAAAAGCCTTTCATAAACCCCTAGACCCCTCTCATACACCCATCTCGCCCATTCTTTTCCCTTCCCATCCCAGGAACTCCAAAATCCTCCTCAATCTTCTTCCGGAATCCGTGTAGACTGTGGTGGTTGAATATCACAAGCAACCAGCGAAGCCAATTCCCATATTCTCGCTCGGTCTGCCCAACTCGCGGGATCTTCCTCGTTCACAGAAGGCAGAAGCGCTGGCTCCGGAAACCAGTGTTCAAGCCAATCGAGTATCGCAAGCGATTGTGTGATTGTTATGGAACGCGTCTCCTCCCCATCCGGATACTCAACAACCAACGTAGGCAAGCTCATATTCGGATTCAACTTCTTGTATGCCTCCTCTTGGTGTTCTCCTCCTCTGTAATCAATTGTATGATACTCCATTTTGATTTTCTCCGGGATCTTTTTGAGGGCAGCTGTGATCCTCACTCGAGCGCTACAACCAGAATAGGGGGCCGTGTAGAGATGGAGGAATGTAGGACGTATGGAAGGACGAAGTATGCGTTTTGAAGCTATGGAAGCCATCGTTGTGAAAGGGATAGTGAATCTTCTCCACAAGCCTCATCTGTCTCAGCGCTCCCCCACGGTTAGGGAACTACTTATCCCGGACCCGGATTCGGATTCCGGACCTGGTCCTCAATAACGTACGTACATCCTGATTTACGTGGAAAAACTCAGGAAATCATTTCGATATTATCAAGTACTGCCACCCTACATGAATTATGGAACTCGCCAACTCGCTAAACAGCCAATCTTTCTTGCAATGCATGCTTGTTTATCTTCCCTACCCAGCTCACCGAGTCCTTTTCTTTCCTCCTCTCTCACGTAACCTTCATAATATATCTGTACCTCCTGATCGCTCAGATTTAGGATGGAATCAACCGACAGAAGCGGGGTCTGTTTCTGTGAGAGGCCGGGATGTTGAATATCTCGACTAAAGACAGAAAAACCATTGACATACCAAAGTCTTGACAGGATCATCGCCGTTTGGAAGCCGGACGATTTGAAACAGCCTGAACCGAGACTTTCCGTCGCCTACGTTATAATTGCACGCCTGAGTGACACCAGCGGGTTTTCACGCCGAAAAGACAAAAATATCCACTCGACGGATTGTAGATCACATCACTACTACTGATATAAGATATATCTGTAAAAGTGTGATTCTGTACGCCTTTCTGCCGAGCGGATATTTTTGTATTTTCGGCGTGTTTAGACAGAAATATACGATTCGAGATACGTACGTACGTATACCATAGCATTATCGATCTGCATTTCCGTCAAGACTCAAGATCTTATTGAGGGGCTCGAGTCTCTTTTGTATTGCTGGAATGAACCGAGCAGGAGCAACAGGGCCTCGACCTATAGAAACATAAACACGAGTAGTTTGGGTGAGAAGTGGTATTTCACACCTCGTTCAATAAGGATAGGTTCAATGGCTCGTCTCATTGCGGAGCGAACCAGGCGGGTTCACCTGGTTCCCTCCGTTCGGAGCGTTGTTCAGGCTCTCTGAGGGAAAGCTTAACTTCGAGCCTTGAAGCTTGAAGTCCCTAGGAATTAAGAGGAGGTATTGACCCCCCGGGCGCAACGTTAAAGCAACCTAATTAATTCCAGCGCTCCGGGGCTGTGCCAGGCCTTACTGGATTGCTGAGCGAAGAAGACTTATTTCTGAGTCGTGTAAGTTATACTATGACAGACTTGAAGTCAACACTTTGAGGAGCTACCTCATTGTTGACACTGTCAACGAGCTTGGTGGCATTGGGGTTATTGACTTCGCATCAAATAGGGTCATCAGTGGTGGTGTTCTCTTCGTTCGTCGTGCTATTACCCGTCGGAGCCTAGCCGCTGACAGCGGCGAACGGATGAACGTGGATTTTCGATGTCTTCAGAATTGTCGTGCTTTCGTTTCATCGGAGCGAAGAACAAGTGAAGAAATAGATGTGCAAGACCAGTGTGACCAGGCTTTGACCAGGCTGTGACAAACTGTGGTAGTGCACTGACGGTTGGTTGCTCACTTCGCCGCAGTCCTAGAGCGTCGTTAGGTTTTTCTAGTCTCGTCCCTGCATCGATGAACAAGTAAGTTACAATCCGTGGAAGAAAGATGATATATTCTCCAAGGATGGAACGACTAGTGACGCTAGGTTTGTTTAATCTACGTCGTGATCTGTGCTGCCTCGGCTGACTGTCTGACTTGAGCCAGAAATAACCAAATGTTTACGAGTCCTATTTATTATAGGACGAGTCTTATTGTGAGCTCAAATGGCCGCATTTTTCGTATCCCGGGAAAATATATCCTATCTGTCAGCTCGGCAAACTCGGCAACTAAGCACCTTCTCCGCAAATTCCCGATTCCCATCAAGCTTTCGTCATACGCAACGAACCAGTGCCCAGTGCCCAGTCCATGACCCACATCTACCTCTTCAGAGTCAATTGCGTGTTGTGCAATGAAATGAGGACTCGTACCTGCCGCTGTATACAGTGGCCCTCACCGACATATTAACGAAGATATCATAAATACTATATACGTTCCCGCGGCCGCATCAAAGGCGATTACGCTTCAAGCCCTGAGGCCTGACGGTCCATAGTCTCGGTACCTACTACCAGACTGACTACGCATCGTTCGTCCCAAAAAGGAACTTAATGCTACAGACAATGCTACAGACTACCAACTGCAATCGGAATACACACTTTTTGTTCCATCCATGTTATCCAGCAGACAGATAAAGATGTATGCACCCAGACGTGACTATACAGCAACCTCAATCCTCTTCACTTCTCTACCTCTGTACTACTAGGTAGTCTCACTCGCACCATCTCTCAATCCATCTCCGCATCCGTACTCAGCGCCCAATCCTCACCAAGGTCAACACCACCAAGTTTCCCATGAGCCAACGTCGGTATCTTTGCACCCTGATTCTTCAAAAAACCCAACAACTTCAGAGGCATACCTCCATCCATAAGACTCTTGACCATCTTCGGATCCACCAGCCGCATTAGTATCGAATCCCCATAAACCCTCGCTAGATGGGCACTCGCTCTAACTTTCACCGGTCCCTTGCTCCCATTCAAAACCATTGCCATTATTAGCCTTTTCAAGCTGATCGAAAAAGCTTGCGAGTGCTTTAACAGCTTCCACTCGCGCACGTAAAGACATGTCGCATAATCTTACGTGACGAAGGGCGGCGTTTGGAACGCGACTTGCCTTGGGTCTGGACGGGCGGCTCCATTTCTTCGGGTGGACTACACTTGGAGTTGGAGGGACTAGATTAACGTTTGTGTGGTTGCTCTCCGACGAAGGAGTGACTGCGCCCGAACCGAAGAACCGAACTAGTAGCACGCTCAGCATCCGACGCCAGTGCCGACGTCGAGCCGTTCCGATACAGATGTGGATGCAGGTGCTTTATCTTTACCCTTGTCAACCCAAGGGCTCTCCTTGGGGATCTTCGGAGTGGTATATTGAGAAAGAGCCGTCAGTGAGAGTTCCCATTTCTTTGGAGCCCAAACACCAATGAGGACGCGCCATGCTGCGATGAATTGTTTGGCGCTGTATATTGGGTGCATTATGAGTGTATGACGTGGTGTTTACGTTGCAATGTACGTTGTGTCGAGTTGAATAGGAATAGAATGGTGGGTTAGGTTTGATCGCGCCGGGGCCGAATGGGATTATAGATGAGATGGGGATAGAAGAAAGAGGGAAGGAAGATCATCAGTGGAAAAATACCTCGAAGAGAGTGAAATTACGTACTGCTCGTAATTATCTGTATGCATATAACGCCCGAGGAGATAATACCGTAGAAGCAATTGGATCCCGGTAGAGACAGAAGGAAAGGACGCGGTCCAAGGACATGGACAGCGGAACAGACCGAAGAAAAACGACAATCAAAGGAGTGAGACTAGTGCATCTAGACCAACGCCACAGAAAAGTAAGGACCCACCATTGATAATCCTGTTATGATAGACCGCAAACAAATAAACTGTCCCTGCCGCCACCAAGGCCCCAGTCGTGGAATACCACAACAGAGCCCAAAAAAGAAGAAACTCGCGGGATAGATCAAAAACATAGAAAGTAAACCGAAAGCGACTTTATT